>PVJA010004748.1:0-83653 GCA_004027025.1 Myocastor coypus | reverse complement strand
TTTTTTTATTTTATTTATTATTTTTATTCTTGTTTCAGAACCTTTGTTTGTTTATTCACTCATTTTTATGGCCGGCTCAGCCCGCCCCGAGGTCAGGGCTGGCGCAGCATGTGGTGCCGGGGATCGAACCGCAGTCCCTGAAGTCGCCCAAGCTTCCCCAAGCAGGCGCTTTAGACCACTGAGCCAACCCGCCGGGCCCTGAATAACTGTTTAGATGTTATGTATCTGTAGAATTTCTCATAAACAATGAGTTCATATATTATTTCTTCACATTATTTTTACCATCCTGCTGAGAGTCACTCGATTCACTCACTCAATACATATTTATTGAGGGATTATTGCATGCCAGTTCCTGGTCATGGACTAAGTAAATGAGCAAAAGAGATAAACTCTTCCGCTTCGTAGAGGTTAGATGCCAGACTCATCGAAGTACATTTCAAGGTAGAACTTTCTTCTTCCGGTATGGTAGTTTTCCTCATGAGTCCTAGGTAATCTAGTTCCATTCAATGTTCTTCCTGACTTGCTGTGCCCTGGAGCATGGAGCATCATGGGAGATGTAGGTAAAGAGAATCAGCGCCCTTGCCTGTTCCTCTAACATGTGTTCTCTGAGAAACTGTGTTAGATTCATCCTTTCACCCTTATAATAGTCTCCATTTTTCACCTCCTGATATGCCTTCTTAGACAAATGTATATACAGTTAAAATTATTATTTGTGGAGGCTTTTTCTACTATAAATTTTATTTTAATTGATACATGATTGTATGTCATTTGGGAGTACAATATAATAATTCAACAAATGTATGCCATGTGTAGTTATCAGATTGGGATAATGAACATATTATCACATCTAATCTTGGTTGTTCTATGTACTGAGATCATTTAAAATCCTTTTCCTATTTTAAAGTACACAAGAAATTATTCTGACTATTGTGGTGGATAGGGTGGAGTGTCAAGTTGACTGCCTTTTAGATTCGCCTTGGGACTTGGTGGAGCAACTTCTGGGTGAGTTGGGTGTGTCTTGGAGTGTGCCCTTGGGCTCTTGGCCCAAGCTCTTTCGTGAATCTCTGCCACCATGTCTCAGGCTTGGGGCCAGCGGCCAAGTTTCACTTCTTCTTCTCCCATTGCCAGGACAAAGTACCTAACACCCAAAATGAAGTGGGGGTGGGGAAAGCTTTATTTAGCTCACAGTCAGTAGAGGTTTTGATCCATACTCAGCTGCTTCCAAGGCAGAGCGGCACAGGACAGAGGGCAGCTGTTCATAGCAGTGGAAAGCAGCAAACCCGCAGGAGTGCAAGGTAGACACAGCAGCAACAGCGGCCACAGAGCGAGTGTGTCTCCCTTACGTTGCATCCAGCTCTCCGTCCCAGGGGATCATGTGTTAATCACAAACTTTAAAAGTCTGCCCCACAACTGCCCAAGGCTTTTGGTTTTTTTTTTTTTTTTTGTCTTTTTGAGACAGGGTCTCGCTATGCAGTTGAGGCTGGCCTTGAGCTCACTTTTGTAGCCCAGGCTGGTCTCGAACTCGCACCAATCCTCCTGCCTCAGCCTCCCGAGTGCTGGGATTACAGGTGTGCGCCACCACACCCGGCTGCCCAAGGCTTTTGGGAGACACCTAGACACAAACCATTATAAGGTCGTGGACAAAAACTGAGAAAATTCAACCCTCCTTTCAGCCGAGAGGGCTGGATGTTTTATCTTAGCTATGGGAAAGCTGAGTAATATCACCATAGTTACCTAGCTATCACTATAACTTTCTCTTTTTATCCATATTCTTGTATTTATTACCCAACCATTTGTATCTTCCTTTCCTCTACACTTTCCAACTCTGGGAAACAATTATTAGTAGTTTGAAAACCTCTAGTAGTTTTATCAAAGTAGAAAACTGGTTTTCGAATTAAATATCAAACATATTTCTATAGGCTACAGAAAGACTATAGAGTAGTGATTCTCTATCTTTCTAATGCCGTGACCCCACAATACAGTTCCTCATGTTGCGGTGACCCCAAGCCAAAAAGTAATTTTGGTGGCTACTTCAAAACTGTAGTTTTGCTACAGTTATGATTTGGAATGTCGACACCTGATATGCATTATGTATTCTCATTGCTACAAATCAAACATAATTTAAACATAGTGATTAATCACAAAAACAATATTTAATTATATGTTGAGAAATATTCCAATAAATAACATTTCACCAGGGCAAAGCATGGGTTTAAATATGTATTTTCCAATGGCTTTAGGTGACCCCTGTGTTTTGGTCATTTGACCCCCGCTGGGGTCGCAACCCACAAGTTGAGAACTGCTGCTATAGAGGAAGTCCCAGCATTTTTCTTATGGCTAGGATTTCCCCCCACGATTGCTAAATTCACAGGAAAACCTGTGGAGGAAGGGTTCGTAGGTGAATGAAGTCATTTCATATGTCCGTGTCTTGCTTACTCTGAGAAGTGGCGAACTCATCCACTGTAATAGAAGAATTATTCGATTTGCAGAGAAGGGACTCGTGCAGGCTTTGCCGGCACTCACACACTGCATAATTCAGGCACACCTGCCTGCTTCCCAGGTCACGTGTGCCTTGAACTTTTCTCAGAGCTGACAAGTTTTATGAAAATTAGGACAGCAAACAACAATCAGGAATAGCAAACACTTACTATTGGGGTGCTTTCTAATCGTATTAATTTTCATTCTCACTATGTCTAGCAGATATGTTGAAAAACAGAACTGCTCTAAGTATGGAAAATAAGATTAGTTGGGCTTAGGGTGAGTGTTTCCTGCTCCTTCGCAGGCTCTTCAGGCAGTGTTACTTGAACACACTCCAGGCTTGCTTTTCTTCCCGTTATAAGACACAAACAACAGTGTTGTTTTATATGTTTTAAATATCTTACAAAATGTGATATATAGTATTCAGTTAGTTGCTCCTATTGCAAAATAAACATATAAAACAAATACCATAAATTAAAATGCCTTAAATGATCTTACAGGAGATCAAACTAATTATATCGATTTTTGTATGGTTAACAAAGTAAGACCAGTTCTGGGTCATACAAACATCCAATAAGCAGGTGACCAGATAGTTCAGTGGATTAAAGGGCCTGCTTAGGCTGAGCACAGGGGCCAGGGGTTGATCCCCAGTAATCATACCAGCCCTGTACCCAAGGTGTGCGGAGAGGGTGATTGAGACTGGGTGTGGCCATGCATACTTGTAATTCTAGCCTTGGGAGGCTGAAGACAGGAGGATCGCTGTGATTCCAATCTATGTAGTGAGACCCTGTATTAAACACATAAAAGAAATCCAATAGGCCAACTCAAAAAGAGGATCTTGTGTATTCCAAAATTAAGCCAATAAAATTTCTTAGTAAGCTACAGAACCACAGCAGTGAGTTTGAAGTGTCTTGAGTTGAAAATGTGAATTAATTTAATTAATTTAATTTCTATAGTGTGAGTTAGAATCAGGAGCAAGTAATAACCATGATTCACTGACGTTGACCAGATGACTTTCTGGTCAAAAAAAAAAAAAAAAACCACAAAAGGCACTAAGACATTTATATTGAGCACAGAACAACTGAACTACATTGATACATTCACTCTTAGCAGGGATGGAGCACTTTAGTCTAAGTCACACGTTATGACCCCTTCTGTTTCGTATGAAGGGCTTCTGCATCTAGATTCAGAGCTCGCTGCTAACAAACACATAGACAGCACTGCAAAGGCGGCTGGTCACAGAGGATCTGCACACAGGCTACTGTGATTCTTGAGACTAGGAGACACAGAACATTGTTTGTATTTCCTGCTTTATGTTGGAAATAGATTTAGTTCATTCACTGAAATTTAAAAATTAGGATCCTTCTTTTTTTTTAAAATGTGTTTAGTACAGGGTCTATAGGCTCTCATCACACGAATTGGACTTGTAGCGATTCTCTTGTGTTTAGCTTCTCAAGTGCTGGGATTACAAGTGTGTGCCAACACATCCAGTGCCAATCACTATCTCAGCTCACCCCAAGGGCAGGGCCCACACTGTAAGCAGGGGCTCGAACCCCAACCCCTGTGTCTAACTAGTTAAGGCACTTCAATCTGCTGAGCTATCTGGAAGGCCCTGTACTTCTTAAGACTAGAAGAAGCATACTATTGTTTGTATTTCCTTCTTTATATTGGAAATGGATTTGATTTATTCTATTGAAATTGAAAAACTAGGATTATTTAAATGTTTTTATTAAGCCCTTTTTATTTTTCTCAAAAAATCATATAAACATATGACTAAAATCATAAGAGATGATTAACACACTGCAGTTATTAATACTTATTTTACTTTAGTTGTAGAATATTATATCACTTCCTGTTTCTAATTCTGTGATTAAAATGACTATTATCAGTTTATAATCTCATCCAGCCCTTTACCTAAAGAAGGTAAAGATTAATAAACCATTATTAAGAACAATAAATCTAAGCAATAATTTTCAAAGATGCTCAATTTATATTTCATCTGTATTATTCTAAAATTTTATAATAAAATCCAAAGCTTATGACATAATTTAAATACTATATATATTGTAATAGCGATAGTGAACATAATTATTCACTATTTTAGTTAATAAACTATAATTAATAATAAATTCCACTTTCTTAAAGATTTGTATATTGTTTTAGTTACTCTTCTCTCATTGCTGGGATAAGTACCCAACACCCAAAATGAAGGAAGGAAAGGTTTATTCAGCTTACAGTTACTGGACAGTTTCAGTCCATACTCAGCTGGCTCCAAGGCTGAGTGGCACAGGGCAGAGGGCAGCAGGTCATGGCAGCGGCAAAGAGCAAGAGCAAAAGGGAGGGGGAGCGGCAGCAATGGCTACAGAGAGAAAATCTGTCTCCCTTAAATTGCATTCAGGCTATCTGCCCCAGGCTGGAATACCACTCACACCCATAATCCCAGGAGCATTTCCACCCATAATCCCAGCAGTACTAAAACCCATAATCCCAGCCTTGAACATGAATTAATCTCAGGGATTGAACTCCAGACCTTGCTCTTGCCATGCAGGCTCTTATACTGCTGAGGTATCTCCCAGGCCCATGAATTAATCTCAGACTCTAGTAGTTCCTGTCCTATGACTGAATGAGGTCTTGAGAGGACAGCTAGACACAAACCATAACATATAATTTAAATACTGCACATAATTGTAATATGGGACGTGGAACTTCAGCAAAAAGTATGAAATTACACTAAGCTACCTTTAAGTATATCATACTTTTTTGCTTCTTTTAGAATACAAATAATTACAGCTAGATGAAAAATGTCATGGATAGTGTTACTACTTTTACTTGTATAATTTCCCCATATTAGACTTCCACATTTCTATCAGTCCATAAGAATTAGTGAAATCGTTAAGTGCATGGTGATGATTCTCTTGTTTCTGCTAATATTGACTTTTTATTTTACTGTATTTATTTTTCCCCAGAGCACAACACTGACAGTTTCTGAAATCAACTAGTATTTCTCCTTTTGACCACAGCCAATTATCCCTGAATTTTAAGCCTGAAGAAAACCACACTATAGCTGACCAAAACAATGCACAAGGAGAACGGAAACAGAGCCCACAATGAAACAAGACACAAAGTACTCTAATTTTTCTGTTGTGCATCTTGTATGTCTGTTCTCCAAGAACACAAAAAGTGCTGGCAGTTTATACCACTTCTAGGCAACTTAGATTTCACTGCATAGCATAATTGTTGTACTCTAAGAATGGGATAACAGAGGCAGACGCCCCAAAAGAAAAAGAGCGCGGGGGCCGGTAGGATGGCTCAGCAGCCTAAAGCGCTGGCTTAGGAAAGCTTAGGCAGCTGCAGGGACTGCGGTTCAATCTCTGGCACCATATGCTGCGCCAGCCCCGCCCTCAGGGCAGGCTGAGCTGGCCATAACATAAATAAAGTTTAGAAGGAAAAACAAAAAGAAATAGATTTTTTTAAAAAAAGAGCACTTTATTTTAGCTGGTACCCAGCGATGGTCTCAGTGCAAGTGCACAGAGAGGCGCGCCAAGGGGGTGGTGTGTAGGGATTATATAGAAGAAAGTGGTGATATAGAAGCCAATTGCAGTCATTAATAGGGCAAAACATCTTTCTGATTGGTGGGTTTACAGAACAAGGGGCATGAGGATCTATAATCTGATTGGAGGATACACGTTATACTGAAGCAAGCGGTACTACAGAAGCCAACAGCAATCGTTATAGAGTTGACCTTTTCCTCGATTAGTGGAATTAACAAGGGGGTGTGATAACTTGTAACTTGATTGGACGACACAGGCTGTTGGGCTGTACTAAACGCAAGGGAGTCGACATGTGATTGGCTTTACAATGGGGAGACAGCAACTTATGCTCGTTTTAATTGTTTGATCAATCTTATATACTTATATGTATTAATCTAAACTGATCTGATGATGAAAATATGTAATATAACCCGTGTTAAATTTAAACAATTAAAAAAAGAAAGAAAAAAAAAAACTTATGCTTGTATGATTGACATCACAATGGAGAACCAGGCACTCATGGAAACAGTGACCATGGAAACCAAAACTTAGCTTAGTTTCGGTGCATACAGAACAATAACATCACAGAGGTGACCTAAAATGGGATTAGTTATGTCAGGCCACAACAATAATGTTCTTTCTGCTTTAAAAAATAATCATGATAAATTTAATAATGTATTTCCAAAGATTGCAAAGTATAATTTACAACTTAGGAGAGGTGCGGTAGAGTATTCACATTTGACTGCTGTAGGTGGCTAGTTAAGATAGAAATATTATAGGATGGGGGAGATAGCTCGGCGGCCTAAGTGGCTGCCTGACAAGTGCAAGTGCTGTAGGCAGCTGAATTAGATAGAAATATTTATTTTTATTTTTAAAATTATTAGTAGTAGTATTAGTATTTTAGCAAAGGGTCTACAGGGTGTTCAGGGTCTCACTACTAGATCAGGCTCATAGTGATCCACCTGTTTATAGCCTCCCAAGGGCTGGGATTACAGGCAGGCCACCACACCCAGTTTCAATGCATGGCATGCATGGGGATTGAACCCCTAGCCCCTCCGCCTACTCACAGGTAGATAGAAATATTATAGTGCGTTAGATAAGGCCAGGCCCTCAAGGAGGACATGAAAGCCAAGGTGACTTCACAACTATAGACACTCCTCTGCTGTGGGCCAGATCTCAAGACAAGAGCAAACAAATGCAGCCCCGTGCTTCCCTAAGGATGGGCACCGGGGATTGATACGCTAAATGAGTATCAATCACCTTGAAAGAGCCTGAAAGAGTCACCAGCCCAAGCCCAACAGGAAGAGACCTTGTTCCGTATTCATGCCCGCTTGCTAAGTGGCTCGCTTCCTTATTTGGTACTGGATTTGATAAATTTTACCCAAGCAACGGCCCTTGTCATCTCATTGGTTGACCATAGTTTTGTGCCCCCTCATGCCCACCCGAGTGAGTTCCCACGTCTTTTCCACCATCTTGGACCCAGCTCACCACATGGTTTTGCTCTACAAAAGTCCCTGGAAGATAAAGTTTCTCAGGTACAACCCCCTTGGGGTTCCCCTCCTAGCTCTCTTGGATAGCAGCTTTCTTTTCCAATAATTCTATTCTGCTCATTACCTCTATTTGTTCCTAAAATTAATTTTTCAGTTTTAGAGAACATGAACTCATTCTAGGCACTTTCCAGGTTGGGAGATCACTTTTCCTCTATATCATTTTGGAGGCCATCCACCCAAATCAGTCTTTTTTCCCTGTATCACAAGGACAGGAACAGAGTATGCACAAAGCTAATGGTCTGTCGGGAGGAGCTTGCCAATCCCATGGAAAAATTATAAATATCATAAAAATTTATTAGCAAAAGAAAACAAAAGTTATAAGGTAACACAAAGAACACTTCCTTCCTTCCTTCCTTCCTTCCTTCCTTTCTTTCTTTCTTTCTTTCTTTCTTTCTTTCTTTCTTTCTTTCTTTCTTTCTTGGTACCGGGGATTGAACTCAGGACCTTGGGCTTGCCATGAAGTGCTGTGTCACTGAGCTATCCACCCTGTCCAGGGTCTCTTCCTGTTGGGGATCAGGTTAATCACTCTTTAGGAATGTTTCAAGGTGATTGATACCTATTTAGAATATCAATAACTGATGCCAGTCCTTAGGGAAGTACATAGTAGCATTTGTTTACTCTTTGGTCTTGAGGTCAGGCCCACAGCAGGATCTTTCTCCTCCAAAGCTGCAAAGTCACCTTGTCATCCGTCTTGTCCTCTTGAGGGCCTGGCCCAGTCTGACTGCCTATAATATTTCTAGCTAATTCAACTGCCTACAGCCATTTCACATGACAAATGATGTGGGCTTTTTTTTTTTTTGTACAGGAGAAAGAGACCAGAACAAGAATCTGAAAGGTCAGATGTGGCCCGGAAGTACACCAGGAAAACTTGATGTCCAGTTGGTCAGGAACACGGACTATGGGAGGGAGTCATAGCTGGTCAAGTTGGACAGAAAAAGAGGCGAATCCTGAAGACTAGCATGCCAGAATGAAGAAACCGAAGTTAGTGCTTCAGCGAGAGCCATTAAACATTTATGAGCAGAGAAGCAGCAAAATTAGCATCGTCTTTCAGGAATATTAAGCTCACAGCCGTGCAGACAGCTCCCATTAGAAGGAAGAGAAGTTGCTTAAGAAGTTACAGCCACAGTTCAGTGGGCAGAAGTAAAGATCAAGTTGAATGTGATAGCACTGGCAGACGCGAAGGACAAATGGCCGGGTTGGGCAAGGACTGGACTGTGGTGAAGGTGAAGCGACAGAGCAAAGGGAAGCAGTCGTCATAGGCAGCCGAGCTACGAATGTTCTAGGCAGTCAGAGAAGGCTAGGCCCTCAGAAGGAGCCGGCATTGGTGACAAGGCGACCTTGACAGACACTTCCGCAGTGGGCCAGACCCCAAGTGAGAGGGCAAGCAAATGCAGTCGAACGCTTCCCTCGAGATGGGCATCGGGGCTTGATACTATAAACAGGTACCATTCACCTTGAAAGAGCCCAGAAGAGTTACTAAGCCAAGCTCCAACAGGAAGAACCTTTGCTCTTTACTCATGCCTGCTTGCTACACGACTCCCTTCCACGTTTGATCCTGATTTAATCAATCTAACCTGAGCAGTTGTGTTTGTAGTCTTAATGGCCAACAAGTTTTGTCCTACCTCATATGCAGGTTCCTGTGTTAGACTCGCCACACCACATTGCACTCTATAAAAATCTTCCAGAAGAGACCTTTTCTGGGGCAACTTGCTCAGGTCCCCTTCTGTCCCTCTCTTAGACAGAAGCTTCCTTTCTCCCAATAAATATACCCTGCTCTAAACCTCTATTGTTCCTAGCTTTTATTCTTCAGGTTTAGAGAACATGAGCTTGTCCCACAGATTCCAAGAGTAGCTGCTTAAGTAATACTGATGCAGGGTAAATGCGAAGTGTGACAGCAGTAGGCTGCATCCGTAGTGACAGAGGGCAAATGAAACTCTGGGCCCAAGAGGGCTGCCCAGGGATCTGTCTCTTCCACATTATTTTTATAGGGCAAAACCACGTGGGGCTAAGGTGAGAAAATAGGAGCTCGCTGAAGTGGTCAGGAGGTGGGACCAAACTATGATCAACCAGTGGGACTGCAAGCGCCAGTGCTCAGGTGAAAGTGATTAAGTCTGGGACCAAAAGGGCAGTGGGTCACGCAGCAAGGGGGCCTGAATACAGGACAGGACTTTGTCCAGTAGCCAGCCGGTAGTGGTCAGGTTAATGATGCTTCCTGGATCCCTCAGGGTGATGGTCGATCCTAGATGCTCGTCTTTAAGGAGGTCAGCATTTGTTCCATCTTTGGTCTTTAGATCTGGTCCACAGTGGGAGCATCCATCCCTCGCGTAGTAGGGAGGTATCTTGTCTCTTGTGTTATCTCCTTCCAGGGCCTATTCCTGTCTGACTGCCTATAATATTCCTATCTAACTTAGCTGCCTAAAACAATAGGATTGTGACTATAGTTGCTTAGATAATTTTGATTAAATGGCGATCAAATGGGGAAGCCAGTCACATAACAAGTGTATATGAAAGGAATAAGGATTTCTGGGAAGGACTGGGATTGGGGAGGTTTGGTACCCCACCCAAGGTGTTTTTAGCATCCCCTGCACTGTGATTACAGGCACGTGCCACCACACCCATTCTAGGTGGCTGGCGTAGGGATGGGGCCAAGTATCAAGCCCTAGTCTCTGCTCTTGCCTAAGCAGGCACTTTGTTTGCTGAGCTCTCTCGCCAGCCCTAATTCTTTTTCCCCTTAACCTGCATTGTTCCTAGAATTCACTCTTCAGTTTTAGAGAACTCGAACTTAACGTTGCAGACACGTAGCAGGCTGGGAGGTTCCTTCTTTTCTGTTAATATGTGGTGGAAATGTAGCTCAGGGGTAGATCAACTGCCTCACCTGTGTTCTGCATTAAGATTCTGCCACTGTCTTTCACTAAACTGTTGTGTTTTGTGGCAAAAGCATAGTACAATACTTTGTATGTTGCTAGACCACCATATTTCCATTACTTCCGCTTGGTCCTTATATTGTCAGATAGTTCCCTGTATATGCTAATACAGTGCCTACTATTGGGCTACATGGACATTAGAAAAACTATAATTGGCATCCCCGGGAAGCTCAGTTGGTGCAGATGATTTTATTTTTCTGATACACATACTGAGAGAGGAAGGGAGAGAGTTAGAACTAGAGATGGGGTGAGAGAGAGAGAGAGAGAGAGAGAGAGAGAGAGAGAGAGAGAGAGAGAGAGAGAGAGAGAGATGGAGACAGAGGAATAGGCAGAAAAAGGAGCAAACAGAAGAGGGTGAAAATATGAAGAATCAGATTTGCCATCTTCAGACTGGCTAGCTTTCCGTAAGTGTTATTGTACTTCTGCAGGCACAGGTATCACTTCTGCTACCTTTTAAGTATGAGGCTCACAGCATAGTTGGGCAGGAAATTCAGAGAAGTCCCACATTCCCCTTGTTTCTACACAGCACCTTCTTATACTCTTATAACTGATTCATTTCTTACAATCTACAAATCTAGATCCAGACGCCATTTTCACCCGAGGTCTACGGTGTGCAGGAGGGCTCACTCTTAGTGCTGCGCATTCTACCAATTCTGACAGGCGTACAACATGCAGCCACTATGGGACATCCTGGGGCCTGGTTTCATTTTCCTTAACTTTTTCTGAGCATGTCTGCCCGTCTTCCCTCTCTCCCTTTCCTCTGGAAGAAGTCTCTATCATTTTGCTTTCTCCACAGGGCCGTGTAGTTAGAATCACACTTCACCGACAGCCTTTCTGGCCTGGCTGCTTTCACTTAGCAGCATATATTTAATGCTCCTCCATGCTGTTCGTGATGAGTTAGCTTATTTCTGGTGTTGAGTGATATTCTATTCATTGTCTGGGGGCAGTGGAGTGCATGAATTGTCCTTGCTCTGAAGTCTGTAGTTGGTTTAGTCACTCCAGCTTTCATGGGTTGCTGTTAGCATGGTATAGCATCTCTATCGCTTTATTTTTAACCTAACGTGTATTCACATTTTAATTAATTAACTAATTAATTAATTATGTTATGGCCCACTCAGCCTGCCCTGGGAGTGGGTCTGGCGCAGCAGATAGTGCCGGGGATCAAACCACGGTCCCTGTGGTTGCCTAAGCTTGCCTAAGCAGACGCTTTAGACCGCTGAGCTATCTCACTAGCCCTGTGTATTCACATTTAAAGTGGATTTAAATTAAAACCATTTCGAGGTATTTCTTCAACCCAGGAAGCATGTTTCCTTCAAACAATCTGTACTTGGGCCTTCCGTTGGATCTGCTAGGACAGTCTCGGTCCTCCATTGCTGCAGTGGGACTGCTTACGATGGAAGTGGTTGTTGGTACGGCTGGATGCGCAGGTGCTGCTGTTGGCATTTTCTGTTCACCGATGGTCTCTGCTCCTGTTCTTTGCTCCTATTTTGTCTTCTATACTTTTTCTGACTTTTGTGGCTTCAAGTGAGCATTTTAGATGATTTTATATATATATATATATATATATATATATATATATATATATATATATATATTTTATTGGTTGTCCCTGAGTTTGCAGTATAACAATTTAATAATTAATGAAAGTACTTTCAAAATAGTTTCTGGCAACAAATTTCTGTAATTTTATTTGTCTTTAAAAGTATTTGTTCTCAGGCCAGTGGGATAGCTCAGAGGTCTAAAAGCACCTGCTTAGGCAAGCTTGGGCAATCGCAGGGACCTTGGTTTGATCCCTGGCACCACAAGCTGTGCCAGCCCCACCCCCAAGACAGGCTGAGCTGGCCATAACATAAAAAAAAATAAATAAAGTTAAAAGAAAAAGAACATAGAAGTATTTGCCCTGCCTGGGTGTGGTGCCACGTGCACGTAACTGCAGCACTTGAGAGGCCAAGGCAGCACGACCTTTGTGAACTCAAGAGCAGCTTAGACTACAAAGTGAGCTCAGGGCGAGCCTGAACTGCGTAGCAAGACCTTGTCTCAAGAGGCAAAAAGAAAAAAAGAGATTTATTTTTACTTTAAAGAATAATATTCTAAGATACAGAAGTCTACATTTGTGGGATTTTTCTTGCAATAATTCATTTTATTCCATTTTTATTTCCATGGTTTCTAAGAAAAACTGAAATGTAAGGTTTTTTTTCCTGCACATTGAATGTACCTTCTCCTCTGACTTTTTAATTTTTTTTTTTTTTTTGTCTTTTTGAGACAGGGTCTCGCTATGCAGTTGAGGCTGGCCTTGAGCTCACTTTTGTAGCCCAGGCTGGTCTCGAACTCACACTGATCCTCCTGCCTCAGCCTCCCGAGGGCCGGGATTACAGACATGCGCCACCATGCCTGGCAGTATTTCTGTTTCTTAAAATGTCACTTATGTTAATATTTATGCTTTCATGTTATATACTTTTCTCACGAAGTTTTCAAAAATTAGTGGTCTGTGATTTCATTGTAATATTTGTTCAATCTCTTAAATATGTAATTGTATAATATAGTTATATAACATACAGATATAGATATTCATAAATAAAATGAATATAAATAATAATTATTGCAGTATACTATATATCATATATTATATATTTATTATATTTTATGTTGTGATATCATATGTATTGTATCATATATAATACATGTATATTGTATTATATATATTTTGTTCTTTTTTTTGTCTTTTTGAGACAGGGTCTCACCATGCAGGTCAGGATGGCCTTGAGCTCACTTTTATAGCCCAGGCTGGTCTTGAACTTACATCAATCCTCCTGCCTCAGCCTCCCAAGTGCTGGGATTACAGGCATATTTTGTTCGTTTTCGTCCAAAAGCATGCCCTATAATTTTATATTGGA
The DNA here is from genome assembly GCA_004027025.1 of Myocastor coypus. NCBI lineage: Eukaryota > Metazoa > Chordata > Mammalia > Rodentia > Myocastoridae > Myocastor > Myocastor coypus. The sequence goes on along the minus strand of PVJA010004748.1, from coordinate 70,277 downwards.
ACACGGACGCAGGGTCCCAAGTCAAAGCAGCTGACAGCAGCAGCAGCAGGCGGGTAGCTGCGTGGCTCTGGGAGGACTCTCTCGCTCTGTTTGCTGAGCTTCAGGGTTTACACCCCCAGTGCCTGGGCAGGGGCTCCCCAGAGCTTCTCCGTCTCGACCCTGCCCCTCGTAGCTAGGTCCAGGTGGCTGGAGGAGGGTAAAAGTGGACGTTTTTCTTCTGCCAGAGAGGCCAGGCTCTGATAAAATCCCCAAAGGTGAGGCTCTGGGGAAACGATCTGTTCTGAGTGTAAACGAGTCGTAAGAAGGAAAGATCCCCGGTCCAAGCCCGGAGCGGCACCCGGGAGCGCTGCCTTTCGTTCACTCCGAGCAGCTGAAGAAACTCCTGGGAGGGCCGCAGAGAGCGTGCCAGCCTCAGGGCTGGTCTGGCTGGGCTTGCTCCGCGGTTCGCCAGCTACCACCCAGGCGTTCGTGGGTTCCCAGGGAGGTCTCTGCCCCAGGGAACCACGATTCTCTGTGTCTCCCTGGCTGTCTCACCAGTGTTCGGGGTCTACTGCTTGCCTTGCGATCTCCCTTTTCTGATAGAGTTAATAAGATCAGTTATTGTTGTTTTTTCCAGTGGTTTTCTTTTTAATGCACACTGACAACGTTTAAGTTACCAACACACTAAACTGCAAACCAGAAACCATTTCTGTTTAATTTTTATTTATTTCTTTTTAAAGGGGAGATAACGCCAGGCGTGGTGGCACATGCCTGCAATCCCAGCACTTGGGAGGCTGAGGCAGGAGGACTGATGCAAGTTCAAGACCAACCTGGGCTTCCAAAGTGAGCTCAAGGCCAGCCTGAGCTGCATAGCGAGACCATGTCTCAAAAAGACAAAAAAAAAAAAAAAAAAAAAAAAAAAAAAAAAAAAAAAAAAAAAAAAAAAAAAAAAAAAAAAAAAAAAAAGAAAAGAAAAGAAAAAGAAAGCAATTCCCTGAATGTCTCCTTTTGAGGTCTGATTCTGCTGCTTGTTAATTCTGAGACTGAGGCTCTCCAACACACAGCTCCATTCTCAGGAGACTGCGAAAGAACCCCTGCTGTGTGGCAGGCCCCCACCGCCCCCCAGCTACCTTTGCTCCTGAGAACTTGCCCCGTGACCTTGGAAATCCCGTCCCTCCAATCCTGTCCTCCAGGAACGCTCCTTCCATGTCCCTGTCGAATCATAATGTGCGAGATGTTTAGAGCTGTAACTGGCCGTGAGACCCGCGCAGAACACACTTGCTGCCTGCAGTCTCTGCCACCTTCGATGGGGCTCTGTGGTCTCAGACGAAGAACGGACGTCTGGAACCCTAAGCTATGTAAGCTCGCTTTGCTAGCTAGGAAACGTCAAACGGGAGCCCATAATCTTAGAGCCTCGTTCCTAGAAGACTGCTACTGCATTGAGCACAGGGATTTAGCCTCATCATTTTATTTATTATTATTATTATTCCTAAACTCTGTTTATTTGGTACAGGGTCTCGCTACACAGCTCAGACTCAAAGTGATGCTCCTATTTCCAGCCTCCCAAGTGCTGGGATCATAGACATGGGTCAGCGTGTCCAGTTATGGCGGGAGGCTTGGCACCCAGGCCGGCATGGCGTGTGCTACCGGGATTCGCACCTGGATCCTTGCACTTGCCGGACAGGCGCTTCAACCTCTGTAGGCTCATTATCTTATGGGTGTAGGCAACAAATATTCTTGGAATTTTCCCAAGTGAGAATATGAAGTCACTGTCTAAGTCAACATTGCCACCTTTCTAAATATTAACCTCGCGTCATTGTATTTTTTCTTTCAAACTTAATGTCTACGCAAGGCCCTTACTATAATAATATAATATAATTATAAACATATAATTATATAGCCAACAAATACCGTATAATATTTATATATTATAAATATATAATATACCCTATATATTTACATACCATATAAATATATACCATATATATTTTTATATATTAGGTATAATATATATTATTATAAAACACCTGGGGCAGGTGACTTACATTCCAGTGTAAGGGAGGAAGGAAAATTAGCTGCTTGAGCTGCTGCTAGCTCTTTCTGCGCTTTTGCTCTTGCCTGCCGCCATGAAAGGTTGTTTTCTGCCGTGTGCCTCTCTGCCTTGGAACCAGCTGAGTATGGACTGAAACCTCCAGTAACTGTGAGCTAAATAAGCCTTAAGCCTTTCTTTCCCTCATTTGAGTGATGGGTATTTGTCCCAGCAACGAGAGAACAGTAACTAAGACATTTAACAAAAGTTGCAAATCATTTTTAAGAGTTAAACACTGATGTAACATAACATAAAAATTACTACTAAGTATGGAAAAACCACGTAGCCAGTTCCATGTTGTTATGGTTTATGTCTAGTTGTCCCCCCAAAGCCTCATGGAGTCATTGGGCAGGGACTTCTAGAGTTTGAGATTTGATCCATGATCCCTGGGATTATGGGTTTTAGTACTGATGGGATTATGGGTAGAAGTACTTCTGGGATTATGGGTGTGGCCTAAGGTGGAGGCTAAGGCGGAGAGCCTGAATGTAGTATAAAGAGAGACAGAGAGACAGACGTGAGCTGTTGCTCTCTACTGCCCTATTTGGTTGGCTACTTCTGCCACCATTTTGTTGCTGTTCTGCCACCATAAACTGGATGCTCTCTGTCCTGTTTTACTCAGCCTTGGGCCAGCCAAATATGGACTGAAACCTCCACAAACTGTGAGCTAGATAAACCTTTCCTTCCTTCATCTTGAGTGTCTGGTATTTGTCCCAGCAATGAGTGAAAAGTAACTAAGACACATGTGTTTCCTAACTGGAAATGCTTATGGATATGAGGCTGAGAATGCCTCCTTAGATACGCTTTCTATCTCTAAATTCCTGAGAAAAGTTATCGTCGTGGTGCACAAGGTTTAATGGTATGTAAATCAGGATGAAGAATCATTTTAGAATGCTGAGGAGGCGCTAAGACTAAGGATGGATTAGACCGCCCCTTTGCAGCATCTTTCCATGCACAATGGTACAACCTTTGGTGAGATGCTGAGACCCTCTTGTCATGTTTTGTAACTTATAGAAAGGGAACCATCTCATAGGTATGTTAGGAGATAAAAATGAATTTATATTGCAGAGAGCTGAGGACTTTGGTACTTTAAAACCAATATTAAACATGAAAAGTAAACTAGTAAATACTTTTAGATAAGAATTTACTCTTTCTAGACTATGTAAGTACAGTTTTTTTTTTTGTGTGTGTGTGTTTAGTACAGGGTCTAAAAGGGCTAAAGGGTCTCATGACACAGATCTGACTCATAGTGATGTTCCTGTTGTCAGCCTCCCAAGAGCTGGGGTTACAGGTGTGTGCCACCATGCCCAGTCTCAATCATCATCTCAGTGTGCCCTGCAGGTGGGACCAGCATGGCAGGTTAGGGGTTGAACCCCTGGCACCAGGGACTGAACCGAGGTCTTTGCACATACCAGGCAAGCACCTTTTCCACTGAGCTATCTCTCTGGCCTCTGTAAATACAGATTCAACCTAGAGGCCCAATAATCTTCCTTAACAGTATTTCCTCTATGATTCATTATAAAAAAACCCTTTGTTATAGTTGTAATATAGAAATTTATATGATTTCTATACAGAAATCTTTATTAACAGTTACTCATGATAACTATAATAGGAAAATAGGATCAAACATTGACAAGACATTCTTTTTTTTTTTTTTTTTTTTTTTTGTCTTTTTGAGACAGGGTCTTGCTATGCAGTTCAGGCTGGCCTTGAGCTCACTTTTGTAGCCCAGGCTGGTCTCGAACTCGCACCAGTCCTCCTTGCCTCAGCCTCCCAAGTGCTGGGATTACAGGCGTGCACCACCACGCCCGGCTTGGCAAGACATTCTTAATAGAAAAAAAAAAATAAAGTCTGATTATTGTGAAAATTTTACAAAAGTTATTATCTCATTCTTTTATGGCATTTTGATTTTTCACACAAAGTTAAAGTTTCATCTAGAAACAAATTCTTAAGTTGCTTCTTGTAGGAGACATATTTTTGAGGATTTCTATCAAGGTCATATAATTTTCTGAAACAACAGTATGGTGAAATAAACAACACAATAAAGGAAAACCTGTTTGTGCATGGAAGACAGTGGTCGGTCCTGGAAAGGAGACACCGCCCTGTTCTGAACCTTTTAGCAACCTTGGTTAAGGAGGGAGACGGCTTTATCGGGCCTTACAGGCTTTGTGTGAGTTGGATATTTCTCAGATTAAATCAAGGCAAAAATTGGGTCATAAATTCTGGGGAGTTTTGTTCTGGGAAATATACCGGGAAGCAAAGCAATACACAGCGGTGATTGTCGCCTCTAGGGTCCTCTTACAGAAACAAACAACAAGATATATATACAAATTAAAATTGATACAATTAAGTTACGGGGCGAGTTTGGCCTCCAGATGCCCATTCCATGATTATGCTTTTGGTCTGAAAGTGAGCAGCAGCAAAGTTTCTGAGCAGACTTCCCATTTCTCCACGCCGCTGAAAATTCTCTGCTCGGGGACCGCACAGCCACAGGGGATGCGGTGGAGCTTCCTAATTTTACAACTATTAGGTAAAATGGCTAGGCACGCAGGTCACCAGAAGGCGAAGCATCCACCCCAGGATTTTGCTGGCTTGCAGGAAACGAAAGTGATGTACAAGACAGGGTGCTCCATGGAACGGTGTAAGGGGACAGTATAGCTGCAGAAAAATGCTTAAAGCAAAGATTCTCTTACTGTCTTATTTTCATTAGAACGTCATAGCCAGGATTGAAGATTCACTTTGCTATGGTGGGTTTACAGCATCTCACCACAGCCTTTTACTTTACTAAAAATGAGTATAAGAAGCATATTGATAATAGGAGGGTATTTTTTAAAAACAATTTTTATTCTACTGAAAAAAGAAACCAAAGCAAAAATGAAAAGATATGAGAGTCTTCCTACTTGTCCCTCTTTATACTTTGATTTTTTTTCCCTTTTTTTGAGACAGGGTCTCACTATGCAGTTCAGGCTGGCCTTGAGCTCACTTTTGTAGCCCAGGCTGGTCTCGAACTTGCACCAATCCTCCCAAGTGCTGGGATTACAGGCGTGAGCCACCACGCCCGTCTATACTTTGATTTTAAAAATTTATTTATTTTGTATTTTAGGCACAGGTCTACAGGGTGTTCAGGGTCTCACCAATAGATGGACTCAGCGATCTTCCTGCTCCAGCTTCCCAAGTGCTGGGATTACAGGTGCACGCTACCACTGCCAGTCTCAGTTTTTCTCAGCACATCCCAGGGGGTGGAGCTAGCACCCCTGGCCCCTGTGTCAGCTTGCAGGTGCTTTTATCTGCTGAACTATTTGGCCAGCCCTAAAAAATTAATTAATTCATTTTGGTACAGCGTCTCACTATGCACTTCAGACTTGCCTGTTTTCTGCCTCCCCAGTAGCTGGGATTGCGGATGTGCCTCACCACATCCGGACTCAATCGCTGGCTCAGCGCACCCCGGGGGCAGGGTTGGCATGGCCCTCTCTATACTTTGGTCCCCACTTTCGGCTTGAAAATCCTTCTCCTCTCATCAACTTTATCTCCTCTGGAAGTGAAAGTCTTGGAAATTGGCTAGAAATAAAAATAAGTTCTCCCTGATGAGTGTTAACTGTATTGCCGCAAGCGACACGTGTACACATATTTGACCTCTCTGGAGTGCAGACCAAATATTTGTAGGCTGAGTGATGATTTCTGCAGGCCTGCATTTTAACACAACATTTGATATCTGAGTAGCTTCAGTCCAGTGGAAAACAAATGTGGATGACATATGTAATTTTGAAAATATTCTAAGCAGCCCCCTGGACCACAATTGATGAATTATTTAAATAGTTTATTGCAGAACATGGGCAGCTATTTTCTTCAGGAAGGTGATGCCAGGAACCACATCAGTGATGAGTTTCTTGATTATGATTTTGTTGAAGGAACGCTGTTCATTTTATCATGCAAATGCAACTCTTTAAATAATCAAATATAATCAGCAACTCAAGTCAAGCGTGACACTATCAACAAGGGGGTGACAGGAACAAGGGCACAGGAAAGCTAGAGAAAGATGATTTGGATTTGGGCCTTTGGGGAGCAGCACAGCTTTGAAGAGTCTTGTATAAAAATTCTTTTCTTCAGAATAGTGATTGATAGCATCTGGTGGAGTAAAGACAAAAACTCTGACCTTTACAATTTCTCTTTTCTTTTCTTTTCTTTCTTTCTTTCTTTCTTTCTTTCTTTCTTTCTTTCTTTCTTTCTTTCTTTCTCTCTCTCTCTCTCTCTCTCTCTCTCTCTCTCTCTCTCTCTCTGTCTCTCTCTCTCTCTCTTCTTCTTTCTTTCTTTTGTCTTTTTGAGACAGGGTCTCGATGTGCAGTTCAGGCTGGCCTTGAGCTCATTTTTGTACCCCAGGCTGGTTTGGAGCTCACATCGATCCTCCTGCCTCAGCCTCCCAAGTGCTGGGATTATAGGTGTGCACCACCATGCTCAGCTTAAAACATATTTTTAATTTTGCTTTTTGAGACAGGGTCTCATTATGCAGTTCAGGCTGGCCTTGTGTTCACTTTCATAGCTCCCAGCTGCTCTCAAACTGGCAGAGATCCTCCTGGCTCAGCCTCTTGAGTGCTGGGATTACAGGCATGCATCACCACACCCAGTTCCTGAGTCGCACAGTGGGTGCCTGCATCTTGGACCAAGATGGTGTGCGGGGGGATCTGCTGCTGAGACTTCACGGCATGAGGGACTGGGGACTTAACTCAGGTCCTTGGAATGGTAAGATAGCTGAGCAGTCTAAAGTGCCTGCTTAGGTAAGCTTAGGCAACTGTGCAGACCACAGTTCGATCCCCGGCACCACATGCTATGTCAGCCTCACCCCAGGACAGGCTGAGCTGGCCATAACCTAAATAAATGAAGTTAAAAACAAAACAAAACAAAACAACGACAAAAAAACCTCAGTCCTTGTGCTTTCCAGGTAGGTGCTTATGCCTCTGAGTTATCTTTCTGGCCCCCTGATATACATTTTGGGGTTTATTCTTTGCAACCATTCTTTATAAGATGGGTTGATCCTTGTCACTAAATGTTTGGGTGACACCACTCTCATAGCAAGGAGTGAAGGCAGATGATTGGAGCATCACCTAACAGGACAGGCTTCCCTGGCTGTTCCAAAGTGCCCTGAAGAGTGGGACCAGGGGACTGGCCAGGCCCTTCCTATGTAGCATTTTCCTGTGTGTTCTTGGTTCTCCCATGGCAAAAGAAAGGTGCACCTAAGCTTCCTTGTCAGCTTGTCCAAAATGAAGCAGGAAAAGAGTGGGAGAAGAAGGTGTCAAAGTTGTCAGAAGATGTTTGCAAGGGAGTTTCGCTACAGCATCCCACGTGAGTTGGGTCATCCAGGGGCAGGGTGCATGCTTGGGTTAGTTGACCTCCCTTTGCTATCTGTTAAGCCTCCTAGAAGCTCTGCACCACCCAGCATGCTGCGCTTGGCTCCTGCAAGGTGCTACCAGCGGCTGAAGCTGGAAAGTGGTCTCATGTGCAAGGGCAGGATGGGGCTACAGAGCCTGAAGCAGTCAAGCTACCTCCGTCCTGAGATAGGCATCTTGCCTGGGACCCTTATGGTTGTTAGTCTAGGCAACCTTGTGTCTTTGCTACTAATCTTACAAAGAGTATAAATAAGTACCCCTGCTATTGTTGCTCACCGCTCCTCCTCCCGTCAGGAGAGAGGACCTCTACCTGACCTCAGCTTTTGTCTGTTGTCTTTATTTTATAAAAACCCTTTGCCATTTCTCCCCAGGACCCTTGACAGCAATGTGAGTTGTGACCTCAAGGTTCTGCCAGCAAAATATCCCCTTGCGTCACAGTTTTGTAGCTAAAGTCTTCTTTTGTCCGTCAGGCCTGCCTCCTTCCTCGCAGCCCCCTTCTGTATCTGCTAGGCTTTCCTAAAATAGATCCAGTCTCCTCTGTTAAACTGTCTCATCATTGTCTATGTCTTGGACATTGTCTAAATAAAGTTTCATTTCTCAGGGTCAGAAACAAAAAAGTAGCTCTTGCTTAGGAAAGTGCAAGGGCCAGGCTTTGATCCCTGGCATCGCATGCTTCCCTGGCCCCACTCTTGGGCGCGTTGAGCTGGCGATGGAGTCCAGGTGTGGTGGAGTGCGCCTGTAATACCAGCACTTGGAAGGTAGACTATAGGAGGGTCATTATGAGTTGGAGGTGCATAGTGAGACCCTGAACACACACACACACACACACACACACACAGAAACAAAAAGAGGTTGTAACTACACCCTTAGTTTTATAAGTACAATATTCAAATATGTGTTGGGTGTCTGATCTCTGCCAGGTGCTAAATGATTCTAAATAAGACACAGCGTCTGTAACATGGAGAAATCACGTCTGTGTATGTCTGAATAGGGGCTTTCTCATAACAAAGGAACATCTTTAGCAGCTCCTGAATGGAGTAAATTTAATGCCACTGAAGTTGATTTTATTTATTTATTTTTTATTTTTTGTCTTTTTGAGACAGGGTCTCACTATGCAGCTCAGGCTGGCCTTGAGCTCACTTTTGTAGCCCAGGCTGGTCTCGAACTTGTACTGATCCTCCTGCCTCAGCTTCCTGAGTGCTGGGATTACAGGCGTGTACCACCACGCTTGGCTGCCACTGAAGTTTCCTTTGGAGTGACAAATGCTCATATAAAACACTTAACCTCCCTTACTAAGAACATAAAGTTTTTAAAAACTCTACGTTGTAGTTTACCACGATAGAACCTGAATAATATGTTCCTTGTATTGTTTCTCTAAATTTTTATGATTAAGAGGGGCTGGCCAAATAGCTCAGCAGGTTAAAGTGCCTGCAAGCACAGCAGGTGCAGGGGCTGGGGGTTTGATCTCCAGGACTGTTGTGCCAGCCCCGCCCCCGGTGTGCGCTGAGATGGCAATTGTGACTGGGCGTGGTGGCGCGCGAGGTGGATCACTAGGAGGCCGATGTAGTAGTGAGACCCTGAACACCCTGTGGACCCTTAAAATACTAAATAAATAAATATTGTTTTTAAAGGTTAAGACAGATTCAATGTCAGGTAAATAGAAGGAAGAAAATCATGCTAATTATTTGTACATCATTTTCTGTGTTTAATTCTTGGGCTGAGGGACTTTCAGTGGAAGTCACTGTTGTACACTAACTGCAATTAGCTATAATCATCTAAAAATTGTGGGAAAGCAAGCTGTAAAAATTACTTTTCACTGAAGGATACTTTTATCTGAAAGGTTCAGCTTTGGTAGAGCTAGATTTTTCTTTCTTTGTCATTTATCAATATTAATAAAATTAGAAAATTGGGTTTCTTTCCAGATTGATGTTGTATTGTACTCAAAATGATGCCTCCAAATTCCTGTTTACTTAGACTAAAACTCATTGCCTTTTGCTTGTCACTTATATAAAGCCATTATTTCTATTAATAAAGGTAATTCACAAACTTTTGAAAATAATGTAGGGTGCAGTCATGGCTTAAAAAGTTAAAAAAAGCAATTTACAGGGGTATGTAATTGATTTTAGGTGGTCGGTGGTCTAAGCACTTGCTTGGCAAGTGCAAGGACCTAAATTCAGTTCCTGGTACTGCACACCATCCCAGGGCCAGAACCCTGAGTGTGCCTTGCACACAGAACAACCCCATCATTCCTGTAATCCCAGCACCGGGGAGGCTCAGGCGGGAGGATCTCTATGATTCCAAGCTGCGTAGAGAGTCCTTATGTCAAATAAATGAAAAAAAAAATTACAAAAGAAAAACATGGTTTACAAAGGAACTGAGTTGAAAGCAAACATGTCAGGGGCACCAGAACAGAAGGGAGAAGCAAAGAGCACGGTGAGCGGGCTCAGCTAGAGCCGAGGCTGTGGCTCAGCTCTTTTGTCGCCTTCAGAGTGTGGAGGTCCCTGCACCGACGTATTCTATGGAAGTGCAATGTGAATACTCACACTCACCCACTAATGATGCCCCAGGCAGTGATATTTACATTTTGATTTTGCTTTCATTAGGGATATTAGATGTAGTATCAAAGGGCCGGCCAAATAGCTCAGCAGATTAAAGAGCCTGCAAGCAGGTGCAGGGGTCAGGGGTTCGATTCCTTTTCCTGCTGTGCTGGCGTTGCCCGTGGGGCTCCCTGGGACACAACTGAGACTGGACACGGTGGTGTACGCCTGTAATCCCAGCTCTTAGGAGGCTGTAAACAGGTGGATCATTACGAGTCTGATCTAGTAGTGAGACCCTGAACACCGTGTAGACCCTTTGCACACAAGCACACAAATAGATATAATACCAGAGGTCTGACAGATTTTTAAATTTTTGTTTTATATAATTAAAAGCTATTTGTGCAGTTTTGTGGAGCACCTACCAGCATTCCTATGCACTGCACATTAATCAAGTCATAGTCATAATCGTTTCACGGTCTTTGGCCAGTAATGCCTTTCATATGTCAATCATTCCAGATTGCTCTTTCCCAGTCATTTTGAAACATGTCCTGGATTATTTCACCTCACAGTTTTTGTCCTCAAGAAGAACCATGAGCGATTCCCCTCCTCTCGTGTTTTTGTGCCCAATAAATGTCTTTAACTATGAAAATTAAATAATTATTTGATGCAGCAGGTGAGGCTAGACAACTTGATAATCTCAGCCAAAACCTGGCTCTCCTTCCTAGGAGCTCCTGCCCGAATTAAAGGCCATTTGAGACATTTGAAGGAATATGCTGACAGCTTTTTAGTGACTTCCGCAGCGCACAGGGCTTACGGTGTCGCTACGAGTCCTTCCCTGACCAGCGCAATCCTTTATTTTCAGTTTCTTTGGATGTTTCAATTGCGTTTCTAAAAATAATATTTTCTCTGCACATGCAATTTTGTGCATCATTGCGCCTAATTGCATCTTTAAAATGCATGCTGTGAATATTTAGACCTAAAGTGTACCATGAACATTGTAAAATGGAGCAGGCTTCGATCGTTGGGACTTGCTAATTTTCTCCATGAAATCAACATCCTTCATAGATATACTGCGAAGTGAACAATGCCAGAGGAAGACCCTAGCCCCAGATGGCCTGCTCGATTCTAATTCTCATTGCATGCATATTCAATGAGAACGAGGTCATGCTTTTCTGCAAACCTTAGGCAATCCCGGGAAGGCAGAAACACAACAGCAACCAGTGTTCCAGGATCCTATGGACTCCGCGTGCCAAGAAAGAGATGTTCTGCATTCTACCACGGAGAGATGATTTGAAAGATTATTCATAAAGAATACAGCACCATAATTGATCATTTCCATAGCTCCTGCAGTGATGTTTTCTGGATGTGTTTCTTCTGACTTTCAGAGGCAGATAAAATGGATTTTATTTATCCATTCAAAAAGTATTTATCAGATGATTTCCATATAATGATCATTACGCTAAAAATGCTTATAACTTACTGGTTGGGGAGGGCTTTTAGAAAAAAAAACAGTAAATAAGCTAATATATTAAATGATTATGCATTTCTGTGGTTGCTGTAAATCATTCACGAGGCTGAGGTGCTGAACGATCATGGCATCACTGAAGCTCTGAGAACAGCAGGATCAAAATCAGGTAGAGAAGGGCTGGATTGCACTGGTAAGGAAAATACGAGTCAACCATTGGCTGCACCTAGCCCTGCTTTGTAAATAGAGTTTTATTGGAATGCAGTTGTGATAACTGCTCTCTGTCAATGTGAATGGATGAAGACACGCCCAGGGGACTGAAGCATTTCTGAGAGAAACTGTTCTGGAAGAATCAGTGGGTAGCTGCCCTGTGGGGTGGAAAGCATGGAAGGAAAAGCCCAACTCAGATGTGGGCGGGAGGAATTCATAGGTTTGTAGCTGGGACGGAATCAAAAGGGAAAGAAGGGAGTGTGTCTTCTGGCTTTTGTTTTTGAGGAGGTTGGGTCTTTGCTGTTGTCCTGGGATGGCCCGCTGCAGTTCCTTCAGCACGGCCTTCCAGCCTCCCAGTACAGGCCTGTTGGATTCCTGATACAGAACTGCCCTGGACTCCTCAGTAACTCCTGGGCCTTCGGCCCTCAACTGGCTCCTTCAACTTTTCAGCTTGTAGATGGCCCTCTTGCGGCCTTCCACCCCTGATTCTGCAGGCTGCCACCGTCACACAGCGTGGTCAATCACACGCATTTTCTCTAGTCAGCCCTAGCCAATTCAACGGCCATCCCCACTGTCCTTCTTTTATTTGTAGCTGCTGTGAGTTGCGCCAGCTGGATCGAGCGCATGTGGCAGACACTGCAGGGCCTACGATCTGAAAGTCTTCGCAACCCGCTCCTTGATGACAAAAATTTCTGGCTGATGATCGAAAATCAATTCATCCGGAGCGGAGGAAAAGGCTTCCGTGCAGAGGGAGTGACAGGAGACACGTCACCCAAATATAACCAAACCAAACCAAGCCGAACAAAACATGACACATTAGAGGAAGTGAAAGCGAGCCAGGTAGCCGGAGGCGAGCTGCAGTCAGTGGTCACCGGCCCACATGGGCTTGGGAGGCCGGAGTGAGTAGTGTGGGATTCAATTCTTCACCACAGGGGACTGTGAGAAGCTTTGAGAGATGACTGACTGCGATCAGATTTATCTTGTTCAGAGACCTTACAGCTAATCCATTCAGTGTATTATGTATATAGTTTTACATTGCATTTTGCATTATTCTATTTAATTTGAATATTTATAAACTCATTGTAATTATGATACCAGACTTATAGAGAGAAGCTCTGGGACTGGCTCCCCAGGGCCAACCTGGAGGTGGTGCAGGCAGGGACTGAAGCCAAGCAGCGCTGACCACTGCTTTTTTCCAGCTGGGTGACAGCCTGGATTTTCCTCTGGTTTTTGAGTGGAGGGTGTGAGCTGTGTAGGCTCACGCATGTGTATTTGTATGTGTATATGTGTGTTTTTACAGAAACCAGAGGGACACGAGTACCTAATGACACTGCAAATATAATCAAGGTGTAGTGATCCACAGTGGTTGGAGATATGGAAGTGAAACTCAGCATGAAGAATCTGGGGGGTCGCTAGAAGGACATGCATGCTGAGAAGGAGTTACACTCAGTGCCGGGAAGAAGCGAAATCAAGGGCCAGCGAGATGGCTCAGCCGTCTGAAGGGCCTGAGTAGGCAAGCTTAGACAGGTGCAGGGGACCACGGTTCTATCCTTGGCACATTATGCTGCACCAGCCTGGCCCTCAGGGTGGGGAAAAAGAAAAAAGAAAAAAGAAAAAAGAAAAGTGAAGTGGAGATGATAAGGGTATCCAGGAGTTCAGCCTAGAGTCTATTGTCAATGAGAGACACGTTAAATAATGGCATGTGACTTTTTTTGGGCCAAAGATTGTGAAACAGAGCACCAAGTACAGTTCCACTGAACTCTTTAATTCTCATTTTGCAGAAGGGTGAAATGAATAGGACTAAACTATGGAACAAGTTTATTTTCTTTGGAGCCTTCACTTTTTTCTTTATTGTCTACAAAAATGCCTGATAAGCTAATAGACTTTATTTATTTATTTTTTTTAACTTTTTAGAAAAGAGGGGCTGGAGCCGGAGGGCAGAGTGGCACTACCAAGCTGCCAGTCCTTACAGAAGCTCAACAACTATCCACACACATAGAATACCTCCAGAGGAACTAAAGCAATAACAAGAAAAGACACGGATGTCCAAATGGCAGAAAAGCAGCGTGTGAGAGAGGCCCCTGTACACCCGTGGGGAGCACAACGAGGCTCCAAGGGCTCAGCCCACATGTCCGTCAGCAGATGAATGGGGGAAGTTGCGCGCGCGCACACACACACACACACACACACACACACACACACACACACACAGAAGAATCAGGTGACACCATGTTGTCTCAGTCACTTTTCTCTCGTTGTTGGGATAAAATGCTTGATGCCTGAAATGAAGGAAGGAAAGGTTTACTGAATTCATGGTTAGTGGAGGTTTCAGTCCACACTTGGCTGGCTCCAAGGCAGAGGTGCATGTGGCAGAGGCCAGCAGTCCACGCTTGCAGAAAACAGCAGAGTGCTCAGGTCCAGCTTCAGCTTCCAGCGAACAACAACCCGAAGACAGAGGAAAGTGGGAGGCAAAGAAGAAAGCCTCAGAGAGAAACATAGTAGGGTTAGGAGGAAAAAAGAGCATGTCCCTTCAACCCAGAGCAAAATCAGTAAATAAATAAAGGCATTTATACATGAGTGATTACAGAAGCTTTCTTCATACAAGATTAACAGATGTGGTCTTTCATCCAAAAGTGAAAAACAATTTAAACTTTTATTAAATATGAGTGCACAGCATAACCTAAGAGTAGTCATGGCAATTTCATCAGCCATTGTTCTTTCTGTTCCATTTTGTGCCCTACTGTAGCCCTCGGCTCTCGGAGTACTTTCTCACTGCCTCAGGATCTTGACTCTAAGCTTCCTTGTGACTTTTGAATGTTCTGGGCTTAGGCGTGGCCCTTTCTGTGGGTTTACCAGGTAGAAGTCATGGCGTCAACTTCTGTGAGAACTTTATTCCCTTAATTTACACTGAAGCCCTAGGTGATTAATTGTGGACGCTCTTTTATATGAATCCTAAGCCTCAGAATTCCCAGGGGAGTTGTGGAGATGTAGCCATGTGAAGCTCCGCTTTGCAGAGTCTCCGACTCGCCATGACTTCGTCAGAGATCAAGCGTTGGACGGCTCTCCACAAAGGAGCAAAGGGCAGAGCAGCAGCAGCGGAGACAGCTAGCCAGTCTCTCTGCCTTCCGTGTGCTGTCTGCAGATTACCCACTCACACCCGTAACCCCAGCACTGGGTCGCGAATTAATCACAAACTCCAGGAGGTCCACCCCATGACTGCATAAGGCTTTGGGAATGACAACTAGACACAAACTGTTAAGGTTTATGTCTAGACATCCCCCCAAAGCCTCAAGTAGTCATTGGGCGGGGACTTCTACAGATTAAGACTTGACTCATGAGTCACTGGGATTATGTGTTTTAGCACTGATGGCATTATCAGTCTGAGTAGGGCTGGGACTGTGGGTATGGTCTAGGGCAGATATCCTAAGGCAGAGAGCCTGATAGGGATATAAAGAGA
The DNA here is from genome assembly GCA_004027025.1 of Myocastor coypus. NCBI lineage: Eukaryota > Metazoa > Chordata > Mammalia > Rodentia > Myocastoridae > Myocastor > Myocastor coypus. The sequence continues at coordinate 55,162 of PVJA010004748.1, read as the reverse complement.
GACAGAGAGACAGACAAAAGCTGTTGCTGTTGCTCTCTGCTGCCCTGTTTGGTTGACTACCTCTGCCACCACTTTGTTGCTGTTCTGTCACCATGAACTGGATGCTCTCTGCCCTGTTCCACTCAGCCTCGGGCCAGCTGAATATGGACTGAAGTCTCCACGAACTGTGAGCTAAATAAACCTTTCCTTCCTTCATTTTGAGTGTCGGGTATTTGTCCCAGCACCGAGTAAAAAGTAGCTAAGACACAAACCATGGCACAAGTTAAGCACAATAAATCAGGCAATCAGGCATATACTGATAACACATTATCTTTCCCTTCTGGCCACTTTCTAAAGCAGCTATAGGACTCTTCCTCTTCCTTTTTTCCTTGCCTGTTTCTTTTTCTTGTTAGTCCCTCTGTGCAAAGCACAGTGTTGATGCTTCTTCTGTGGGCTTGATAAACTTACAGAACACTCTCCTTCTTTTTTTTTTTTTTTTTTTTTTGTCTTTTTGAGACAGGGTCTTGCTATGCAGTTCAGGCTGGCCTTGAGCCCACTTTGGTAGCCCAGGCTGGTCTCCAACTCGCACTGATCCTCTCGCCTCAGCCTCCCAAGTGCTGGGATTACATCTCCTTCTTGTCATGTCCTGTCCCTCTCCTTCCTCTTCATTCTGTCCATCTTCTGGTCACCTTTTCCCGTGAGAAAGAACAGTGTCCTTAGATCCTGTTATCTAGCTTTCATTTTTGTCTTTTCATTTATAACTTGATTTTTCTGTATATTCATGTGCTATTTGTATATTCATGTGCTATTTGTATATTCATGTGCTATTTGCATATTCATGTGCTATTTAAGTTTGTGTGTCTGATTTATTGCCCCTAATGTTATGCTCTAAGAATGCATGTTTCCTATTATGTTACCTTGCAAAAATGAATGAAAACACATAATTTGGGGTCATTGTATAGTGAAGTAATTGGGCGGGCAGGGGGATCAACTCATAGATGTAAGTTTTTAAAAGTCTAGTGATGTTGGAATGCTTGTCATGCATGCTTACCTAAGAGCTGGTGGGGATTCCAATGACTAAAGCTCCATTGTGAAGTCAATAAAAACCATTCGCAACCCTTTCATCTAGATGCATCCTCTGCTTTTGCAAAGACGCATGCTCACTGCTGTCTTTTGTGTGTGTCTTTTAGGACTTATCTGTTTGTTTGTGATAACAAACGGCGACTTAGTTTTGTTTTAGTATTTGCCTCATCCCTGCACACGTGGATGTGCGCACGCAGGTGCACACGCAGGCTCAGGTTAGCTTTCTCGGTTTGAACCTTCCAAACCCAGAGATTCCAATAACTGCAGATTAAAAAGAACAATTGGAAGAAAAGATTACGTCTGAATCACGGACACACAGGTTTTCTTATCGTCATTACTTAAAATAGTGTAGCTGCTGTTCACATAGCATTGATATTACATCCAGTTTTAAGCTAAAGATGATTTATGGTGTATGGGCGGGCATGGGAGGATATAGGTTATGTACAATGGCATCGTTTTTCATAAGAAATCTTAGCATCGATAAGTCTGGGGGGTGGGTAGGTCCTGTGACTAACCCAGCATAGGTTCATAAGTAGTAACTATCTGCATTAGGCAAATACGAGACCAACAACTACTGCGAGGGTTACAGTATAGCACTTAGCAATTACCATAGACAATCTTGAAGAATATGATCAGTTTTTAGATGTAGAAATATATTTATGATCCCCTAGAGGGTCAACTTGCAGGTATGAGTGGGAAGGGGCTGAAATAAACACCATGGTGCTGTGGGCATATTTTATTTATTTATTTATTTATTTATTAAGGAAGGATAGGCTTATTTAGCTCACAGTTAGTGGAGGTTTCAGTCCAAAATCAGCTGGCTCCGAGGCAGGGAGACACAGGGCACAGAGGCAACACTTCAAGGCAGCAGAAGACAGTGAGAGCATTAAAAACACGAGGGGGCAGCGGACAAGCCTCCTTTCTTCCCTAACACTGTGAGCAGGCTACCTGCCCTAGACCCCATCTCTGTGCTCTCCTCTCTGTGATGCTTACAAAGGGAGGAGGCTGGTCCCCTGCTGATTACTTAGTTAAACTTCTGAACTTCTCAAGTTGACAGAGTGGACAACCTCCTTGAGGAGTGAGGGCCTGTCCTCTGCACACGAGGATGGAGAAGCCCTGAGCTACTTAGTCAAGGTTTTAAACCTCTCCAGTTAGTGCAATGAATCAGCCATAACAATGCCCTTCTCCCTTACTGTGAAGTATCAGGCTAGAGCTGCTCTGTGGAAATGGCCACGCCAGGGCTGTGTTTCTATGATACCAACAGCAACAGGGACTCCCCTCCTTGTGGGCATATTTTAAAATACAGTAATTGAGAACAGTGGAAAGAGAGCCAACATGTTTGCGTACTATTTGAACAAAATTTGTAGGACTTGGAATTGACAGGGTCAGCATGGTGCTAACTCTTTCATTCACTGCCAGGAGAGTCAATGAAAGCTGGCATTTCTTGTAAGCTACATAGTGACTCAACTGAGCATCAAGGTTATAAGCATCAACCTTTTTGGCTCTCTGAGCAGCACCATGGCGGTAGGCAAGAACAAGCGCCTTACAAAAGGTGGCAAAACAGGAGCCAAGAAGAAAGTGGTTGATCCATTTTCTTAAAAATACTGGTATGATGTGAAGGCACTGGTAATGCTCAACATAAGAATTATTGGACAAACCTTCAACACCAGAACTAAAGGAAGCAAAATTGCATCTGATGGGCTCAAAGGTCGTGTGTTTGAAGTGAGCCTTGCTGATCTGCAGAATGATGAGGTTGCCTTTAGAAAATTCAAGCTAATTACTGAAGATGTTCAGGGCAAAGCTGCCTAACTTCCATGGCATGGACCTCACCTGTGACAAAATGTGTTCCATGGTCAAAAAATGGCAAACCATGGTGGAAGCTCATGTTGATGTCAAGACTACCGATGGTTCCTTGCTTTGTCCGTTCTGTGTTGGCTTTACTGAAAAACTCAATAATCAGGTACAGAAGAGTTCTCATGATCAGCACCAACACGTCCGTCAGATCCAGAAGAAGATGGTGGAAATCATGACCTCAGAGGTACAGACAAATGGTTTGAAGGAAGTGGTCAATGAACTGATTCCAGACAGCATTGGGAAAGACATAGAACAGGCTCGCTGGTCTGTCTACCCTCTTCGTGATGTGTTTGTCAGAAAGTAAAAATGTGGAAGAAGCCCAAGTTTGAATTGGGAAAATTCAGGGAACTTCATGGTGAAGGTAGGAGCTCTGGAAAGACTACTGGAGACGAGACTGGAGCTGAAGTTGAATGAGCGGATGGACATGAACCACCAGTCCAAGAGTCTGCTTAAGATCCAGATTTTATTTATTTATTTATTTATTTATTTATTTATTTATTTATTTTGGTGCCAAAGATCAAACTCATGCCCTTGCATTTGCCAGGGAAGCACTTAAGCTAGTGAGCTATCTTGCCAGCCCAAGATCGACAGTGTTAATAGTGATAAATAAAGTCTGATTTGTGACAAAAAGAGAAAAGGTCTTAAGAATGCAGCTGGAGTAGAGGTTTAGAGAAATGATAGAATTGGGGTTTGGAAGCAACACTTGGGTGAGGAAAAGACAAGAACAATTAGGAAGAAGAGAAAACAGGGTTTACTTCCTTGAGTTCGTGCCACACAATTGAAGCTGTGGCCTAGGGGTCCACAAAAGAAAGGGATCTATGATGTGTGCCTAAGGAGAGTCACCTGGGGAGAAAACATTCTCTCAGGCTTTCACAGAGAGAAAACTGGCCAAGCAAGGGCCATGACTCATCCAGAGTCATGGCTGACGCTGACAAAAGTTGTACAAAGCATTGTACATGATTTCAAGATAAATCCTGAGGGAATTTGACTGACCTTGGGAGATACAAAAGTTACATGTTCTGCTATATAGGTCTTGTTTTAACTTGGCCTTAACCACCCAGCAGAAAAGCTTAACCACGAGTATCTTAGTTACTTTTCACTCGTTGCTGGGACAAATACCCGACACTCAAAATGAAGGATGGAAAGGTTTATTTAGCTCACAGTTTGTGGAGGTTTTAGTCCATATTCGGCAGGCCCAAGGCTGAGTGGAACAGAACAGGGAGCATCCGGTTCATGGCAGCGGAACAGCAACAAAATGGTGGCAGAGGTAGCCAACCAAACAGGGCAGCAGGGAGCAACAGGGCAGCAGGTAGCAACAGCTCGAGTCTGTCTCTCTGCCTCTCTTTATATTACATCCAGGCTCTCCGCCTTAGCCTCTGCCTTAGGCTACACCCATAATCCCAGAAGTACTTCGACCCATAATCCCATCTGTACTAAAAACCATAATCCCAGGGATCACGGATCAAGTCTCAAACTCTAGAAGTCCCCGCCCAATGACTACATGAGGCTTTGGGGGGACAACTAGACATAAACCATAACAACGAGGCATAAAAATTAAAGCCAGATTAGTATGCTGAGCTGTAAAAGGCTCAAGTCAACAGCTGCTGTTGTTGCAAGTTCTGCCGATATCCCACTACTATTATAGAATATTGGACTATGTACACAACTATGTTCTCTTAGTTCAATGAGAAGAAATATTTGTGCCAATAGTGTGTAGAAAAGTTATTATGTCTGCATCTTATACTCGGAACAACTACTATGAAGATAACAATATGCATTTTATTAATTATTGTGGCTGTCCTAGTGATGTGTTGTGAAACTGTCTCATTGTTATTTCTTATTAAAAGTAATAAAAAATAAAAAAAATAAAGAAATAAAAAATTGCATTGACTTGGAAGCATTCAGAATGTCAACAAAACAGTTGCAACCTTTTTTTTTTTTTTTGCAATTACAGAGTGGTATTCAGTTAACAGGACAACAATTATTTCATATAAGCTGCATCAGAGACAACTAAAGATGAAAAGCTACCATCTCCACATATAACTAATTTGTGCACCAACAAGAACCTGCTTTAAATTTCTATGCCAGTGTACAACCCCTATACTGCACCAGGCATGGTTAGTGGCTATCGAAAATACCTCCAGGATATGGCTGTCTAAAGATGCATTCGGTAACGTGCTAACTATGCAAAAAATAAATAAATAAAGGACACTGTACAGTTTAAAAACAAACCTTACACAGCCTTACATTTCAATTTTTTTTCTTCAAGAGGAGCGAGTTGTTTACAGGGGGGCTAAATGCTTTACAGAAAAGAAAAAAAAAAGCTGTTGTAGGACCAACTTATTCATCATCACCCTCTTCTTCGTCCTCCTCATCCTCTCCATCTTCTTCGTCCTCCTCATCCTCTTCCTTCTTTTTCTCACTTTTTTCAGCCTTGACAACTCCCCCTCTTTTTTTTTTTTTTTTTTTTTTTTCTGCATCAGGTTTTCCTTTAGCCCGGCAGGCAGCGATGTCCCTTTCATACTTCTCCTTCAGCGTAGCAGCCTTCTTCTCCTATGGCTGCTTGTCATCTGCTGAAGGATTTTTCCACCTTTCTCCAAGTTTCTTTGCAACATCACCAATGGAGAGGCCAGGAAGTTCTCCTTTGAGTTTTGGGCGATACTCAGAACAGAACAAGAAGAAGGCTGAAGGAGGCCTCTTGGGCACATTGGGATCCTTGAACTTCTTTTTTTTTGTTTTTCATTTCGGAGGAATATAAATTTTCATTTCTCTTTCATAATGAGCCTTGTCCACTTTTGCCGTGTCTTCACATTGTCCTTTTTCTTTAGCAGACATGGTCTTCCGCCTCTCTGAGTCCTTCTTAGGAAGCTCTGAGAAGTTAACAGAAGCATCTGGGTGCTTCTTCTTTGCTGTCCTCTCAGCAAGTTTTCACAAAGCATTCACAGGATGAGAGCTCGCCTCTCGGCTTCTTAGCATCTCCTTTGCCCATGTTTGCTTGTCTTCCTCCGCGAGGTACAGAGTTGCCCAGTGCCCAACCCAGTCTCACCTCTCTGGGTGCTTTCTCTGTGGAGCTCAGTGTCCTGCAATGGCTGTGAGAGGAGCCAGCTGCAGCCTCCTCACTCTCTCCATTTGTTAACATTCAACTGTCTCACTTTGACAGTTGAGCAGTTCCATTTCACCCAGTTTGGTGGAGCTACTTAGCAGCAAAGCTAGTCTTCAGTCACATTAGCACTGGCTTTATGCTCAAATTTAATGTGTAATGACTGTGGAAATGTTGTGTAAATTCATTATTTGAAGACAGAGAAATGGACAGGCCATATGAAAAAAAAAAAAAAAGGAAGAAATAATAGCATTATCAGGTATTTCCAAAAAAACTAATAAAATGGTTTGGAGTGGAACAAAGAGAAAATTACAGGACAGTCAATACCCAGAAAGGAAAGCATTAAAAAAGAATGACATTTGGTGTCAAGTTATAAAAAAAGGTGAAGCGAGTATATGGTTGGAGAATATCTGATGTGTTGGATACTTCCTAAGTTCAAGCACGATTTCTGTGTCTGTTGAAGCAGAGCTCCACCTTTATCCATAATAGATATTAAATAGATGACCTAACATAATGAAAAAGAAGGGACATTTGTGTTAGAAGTGTCTTTAAAGATAAAGAGAGTTTTCCAGAAAGAAAAAGCCTGAAGTGGCCAAAAGGAACCGTGGAGCACAAAGGCGTTTTCTGGGAGATGTTCTTCTACAAAGATGGAAAACCCAGCATCCTCAGGAGCCAAGGAAGAAGGAGGATACTGAGAAAAGAGAGGACAAAAGAGCAAAGTTTTAGGGAGGCCAAGATGGAAAGGGTGGGAAATAGCACCCAAGCAGAATGACAGGGATCGTTTTTGGGACTTTTTTCACTTTTGAAGATGAAGCCAAGTGTGTGTGTGTGTGTGTGTGTGTGTGTGTGTGTGTGTGTGTGGCAGTGGACATAAACACACATGTGGGCTGGGTGGGGAGTCAGGAGCACTCTGTGTGGGCATCTATTTCATTCACAATTCAGAGGCAAGGTGATGTTCTAGGAGAATGCTATATGGCGCCCTGAGAGAACCTGCCTGGCTTGCAAACACTGTTATGAGGAAACGTAAAAAGAAAACAGAAACTCACCTGACTAGAGGAAATGAACAGCTTCCTCAGCTTTGTGCCATTTCTCCAACAACACTGAGTAGCCTGGGAAAATTCACATAAAGTCATGGACACAGAAGAAAGGCCGACAGAGAAGGATTTGAAACCAGAGGCGCTAAGAAGCCAGTTGCCAGCCCTAGCAGAATAGATGAGTCAGGGCTAGAGGTTGAGAAATAAAGTAGGTATAGCATCTGTATGTTATTATTATGAACTCCAAGGGGAAAAAGTTATAGGGAAGATTAGTAGATCTCGGAAGACTAAGTTTTTCTAGTAGTGTGTGAAATTTATGGAAACATCAATGACAGATGAATGAAAGGATTCCAGTGCACAAAGATCTAGTTGAGATCCTGAATTCAGGTTCATACACTATGCCCATTTTCAATACCTTCTTAAGGAAAACTTGTCAGTGGGGAGGTGGTCGTTGGCGCTGTACTCCAACTTATGGGCTTTACTGTAAGGCCTGACGTGCACTCTAGAGATCTGAGATGGTCAATAGCGACGCTCAGCAGGTGACAGTAGGTGCTAAGCGGTCACAGCTGGAAGTTTAATACTCGCAAGAGAGACTATGGAAAAGAGAAAAACCAGGGCTGGTGAGATAGCTCAGCAGACTGAAGTACCTGCTTAGGCAAGCTTAGGCAACTGCAGGGACCCCTGTTCGATCCCCAGCACAAACATGCCGTGCCATCCCCACCCCCAGGGCAGGATGAGCTGGCCATAACATAAATAAATAAAGTTAAAAAAAGGGAAAAACCTAGAATTGTAACTTCTGCCTCTATGTTATCAGAATGGGCAATTTCACAACTTGAGATTTGAATTTTGAAGCTTCTAGTGTTGAATGTGATAAGGTCTGATGCCTGAAGTCCGGTGTGTTTGAAGGGCTATCCATACTGCGGGAGTTGAAGAGTTGGCGAATAGATAGCTAGGCTTCCCAAACATTTGACAAGAGAATACACCAAACAAATGGACCAAAGGGATGAATAACTGGAAGTATGAAATAGACATTGCATTTTAAGGGTGAACTTCCTCCCAGTCTATTTTATCTGCAGATTATACTGATTAACTGATAGGAATCTTGAAGTTGTATTTTGTCAATATATGCAGATATCTAACAAAAAGGAAAACCTATTGGAAGGCCTCTTCACATTGAGGCTTTGTAGAATATTGATGTAATTTCTTGTTTCCTGGATTACTTAGATTAAACTACTTCATGTGTGCCATTTACGGGTCATATCCTGTGGAATATTAGTGGATCTATTGGCTGTCTTGTTTTTCTTCTTTTTTTTTTTTATGTATTTAGCGCAGGTCTCACTACACAGATCAGACTCACAGTGATCCTGCTGTTTTTAGCTTCCCAAGTGCCGGGATTACAGGCACGTGCCACCACGCCCAGTCTCAATCACAGTCTCAGCATGCCCTGGGGGCAGGGCTGACACAGCACGCTGGGGAATCGAACCCGGTTCCTGAGTCTGCCTCAGCAGGTACTTTAGTCAGCTGAGCTATCTGGCAGGCCCTTATTGGCTGTTTTCTAATTGCTTCCCCAGATGTGCTTTTCACTTCCGCCCAGTCAACCGCAGGGAGGGTGACAGTGATGGGGGGTTATCAGACTTCTATGCTCCTGCCTGCTGGTGGCCAGCCTGGCTTTTGCAATGGGGTGCTCTCTGCCTGGTTGCTCTCCTCTGCCAGCTGTGACTCTACTATGGAGGCTACCAGTACACAACTGGCTTTCCCGTTCCCAGGGATGGTATCTGCCTATCTCTTCGTCCCATGGGCCACAGCTCCTTGCATGCTAAGCTCAGAGCTGCTTGGTGACTTTGTTCCTTTAGATTCCCCCTGCTGCAGTCCTGTGTGCCTCTGGAGGAAGCCACCCTCAGACCACTCGAATCACCAATCTGTGTGTTTTCCACTAGGATTCTGACCCCACAAAACCATTCACAGTTGTGCCACTAACCTGTTTTATTTTTTATTTTTTTATTCTCATTTTTTAAAGACTAAAAATAGCAGAACCCACTAACTTGTTTTAAAATCTTTTTTATGTCCTTATTGTACTGTATTTGTTCATACCCATGTCTTAATTTATATAACTGCTTTTTTAAGATGCAGTTTGTCAAGTTTTTAACTTCTCCTTTCTAGTCTCACTTAACTTTACTTCTTAGAAGGCAAAACCCCAGATATAAATGTATCTTCGTCTCTTAACTCATTTATAGTGAGTAAACTCCTCGTAGTGCAATTTTTCTTCTTTCCCAGGTTTTTGAGATGCGAAGTGACTCTGTTTTCTCTTTAGATTGTGTAAATAAATCATTGATCTATTTGAAACACTTAGTGAGTTCTAAAGAAGTTCATTAAGTAAAGATATTTTGACCTATCTTTGAAAACATTTTAGGCTAAGGTATTGGTTGGCATAGTTACAGAGAATCCCTCACAAGTGGGAAAGCTTTTATTTTGGCAAGAAAGGAGTTGTCCTTGGATGCTGAATAGAAGGGTTACTATAAAAAGAGAGGAACAGCTTCGCAGAAGCTCAGTTAAATTGAAAAACAAGTTGGTCATGTTTAATACTGCAAATGAGTCACTGGAGACAAAGACCATGTGTCAGAAAAAAAGTATTAATACAAAGACAGCCTCTTTTGTTTAGTTTTTGGCAACTCATTAAATGACTACTCATAAGATCATAAACAACAATAAAGCAAGCCCTTTGAACAGCAAAACAGCTTATGCCAAGCTTAAATCCATAAACTGTGAAAACAGCACATTAGGTTGAAATTCATAAGCTGTAATAATTGAAGAAATATCTCCAATTCATTCCTACTAAATTTTAATCACTGTAGTTATTCACAACCTAATACTAATGTTTTTTTTTTTTTTTTTTTTTTTTTTTTTTTTTTTTTTTTTTTTTTTTTTTTTTTTTTTTTTTGAAGCGGGCAATGTTTTTGTCTCCTGATAGAAACAATGTTAAACATTCAGACACATAAAACAAGTAAGTCTAACACCACGAGTACTGAGTGCGTGGCACTACATGGGTGTCCGGTTTGCCGGTTTGCGGGGTATGGGTGTGCACATGTGCGTGTGTGCGTGCATGTGTGTGTGTGTGTGTGTGTGTGTGTGTGTGTGTGTACATCCTCCACAGCAGTCTGTCCCCAGAGCAAACCATCACTGGCACCCCCAAGTCATTTTTTCCCCTTTTTAATTCCACACAAAGGCAGAAATATAATGAAAATGAAGTTATTGGGCGAGGCCTAAGGCAGATAGATGCCCTCAGCTTGGAGCTTGAGGCTTTAGGGTTTGTCTTACAAGATGAGGTGCAATGAGGGAGCAAGGTGGGTCCTGGGGGTGAAGAGAAGACAGGACTTTCATCAGGAAGGCGCCACAGAGATTGGAAAGACCTGGCCTGTAGGTCACCTGTGAACACCTCCCAGCTCTGGTCTTGAACACGTGACGTTCTGATTCCAGGCAAACGAAGAGACTATTAGAGTCCATGTGTGAGACAGTCTGGCATTCCAAGAGAATGCAGAGCAAGGGTCCTGCAAAGAGACAGGTCACGTTAAGAAAGGCTCCCAAGCAGAAGGAGGCTCTGGGCTGAGTTCTGGAAGGAGGACATGATTGAGCCAGAGACCAGTCCTTCACACGCCAAGACAGGGCTGGTGCAGCCAGCAGCAAGCAGTCACAACCCCTCAAGTACAGGAACAGCTGACCGGTGCAGGTGGAGGGTCGGAAGCTAGGGAAGAAGTTCTCTAGGTAATCTAGGACCAGGTTGCAAAAACACGCTCACTCACAGTGCTTGATCATTTCACAGGAGGCTATTGACGGTGAAAGAAAGAAGTTGAGATGGTACTTAAGGTCTGGAAAAATTCTTGTAGCAGTGTAAGGCATTGATTGGTTGGTTAGAAAAATAAAGAGTGGGATACAAATAAAGAAGAATAGTGGGTGGGAATTGAGTGGGGTAGCAGGGCACAGGACCAGAGAGGAAATGCTTCCTCGGTAGTCAAGTCAAAGAGGGGGAGACCCAAGCTGGCTTCCTTGTTTCTGCAGAGGACTGGTTTCTGCTGAGGTAACAGATGGATCCAATAGGTAAAGGGATAAACTCTTTGACATTGAAACCAAGGGGCATTTTCCAGCTTTACAACAAAATTTTTGGGAGCAGCTGAGGTACTGATGGTCACCTGTGTGGAGCCAAACACGGAGTGCTCGAGTTACACTCTGAGGGCGCAGAGCACCCCAGGTGAGCAGGTGTTCCAGCCCAGAGAGTCCAGGTGTCAGAGATGAGCTGGGGGCATCACACGACAAATGTAAAAATAAACACCCCTAAGAGGGTACAGCGGTTCTCTTCCTCACATCCAGAGAGAGGGCTCCACCTGGCCTCAGCTTTCTGACTCTTACCTCCATTTTTTCCCCCATCCATTCAAGGTCTCCCTCCCTGCACCAGCTTTGAGAGCTATGCTACACATGGTGCAAAATGAGCTCTAACGGGTTAGGTATGAACCCACGCAATCGACCAGACTAGGCATTCTGATACAAGTAGAAGACTGTTTTTATTTATTTATTTATTTATTTATTTATTTATTTATTTATTTTTGAGGGTTCTACAGCAAGCACCTGGCTGTCTAGAAGACCAAGAAAGCAGCAAACAAGGTAAAGCACAGGGCTCTTAACATGTTTTGTGTGTGGGGTTGTTTGTGGGCTGGACCAGCCGAGGGAGAGCTAGCCTTGGGAAGGCTACCTGGTCTGAGGGGGCCTTTTTTTCTTCTTTTTTTTTTTTTTCCTAAAGTTTATTTATTTATTTATTTATTTTTTATTTATTCCTCTTCAACCTCACTTATTTGTTTGTGCTATGGCTGGCTCGGCCCGCCCTGGAGTGGAGGCGCACAGCATGTGGTGCCGGGGATCGAGGAGCGGTCATAGCGCTGGCCTTAAGTTTCCTCCGCAGGCGCTTTAGAGCACTGAACCATCTCACTGGCCCGAAGGGGGCTTTCGAGGCTAGCACAGGAGAGTTTCTTTGGTTGCTTGCCCAAGTCAAAGTCAGGTGGACCTGTTCTTTGCTTTTGGGCTTGGCTCTGTGTGGGGCCAGGGGGAAGAAAGTTTGGGAGCAGGGAAATGGAATCTTAACCTACAACAACCCATGGAGCAAATTGAAATGCTCAGCACTAAATGAAGGAAGCGACTATTACCACCCGAGTCCAGCTGTATGATAGTCTGCAAAAGGCGAAATGATGGAGACGGGGAGGATTAGTGGTTGTTACTAATTAACGAGGGTAGAAAGGATGGGCAGGGAACAATGTCGATAGCAGTGAAACTATGCTCTATGGTACCACAGGGGTGGCTACTCGTCAAGCATTTGTCAAAACACTGTAGGATGGCCAGTCCCAAGAGGGAGAGCCCACTGTGGGCTCTGTCTCGGATGTTGACGAATCCGTGCTGAGTTGTAACAGGCATCAGTATAGCATAGAGTGTCGTTACTGGGAGAGTCTGTGTATGTGTAGAGGTGGAGTACTCTGGAAATTTAGTATACATTTTACTTAGCTTTGATGTAAACCTAGAACTTGGTTAAACACAAGATTCAGTAGAAGCTGTGTTAGATTCTAAGAATACTGAGTTTATTTTTATTTATTTATTTATTTATTTAGTCTTTTTTTGAGACAGGGTCTCACTATGCAGTTTAGGCTGGCCTTGAGCTCATTTTTGTAGCCCAGGCTGGTCTCGAACTCGTATCAATCCTCCTACCTCAGCCTCCCAAGTGCTGGGATTACAGGTGTGCGCCACCCACGCCCGGCAGAATGCTGAGTTTAAATATGTCCCGAGTCATAAAATTTGTTTGACCTTGCCAGTAATAAGCTAAGCTCAAGCAAGGCTCTGGTATGCGCACACCTTGACACCTTATTATTTGCAATTTTCTGTTATCCTACAGAGAATGTGGAAGTTCAAACTGGTGGGTGTCTTTATGTCATCTTTTTCTTTGGGAGTTCATTAAGTTTTTTGTTGTTGTTGTTGTTGTTTTTAAGTGGATTAACTTTCTCAAATATGTTTTGCTTGGGCTACTACAGGTGTCATTATCTAATCAAACATCAAAAGACAGACTGAAAAAGGTTTTTCAGTAAGGTGTTAGACTCATTAAAACTTTATGAGCTTCTTTAGTTTAGAAAGTGAAATTCGCAGACACAAGTGAACTGCTGAGGCGAGGGTTTCTACGGTGGAGCAGCGCCTTGCGTTTGCTCGTCTGGTCTGTCTCTTCCTGTCAGTGAGAGCATCAGGACTGGAGCCATAGCACTGTAAAGTGGAACATCTGTGCTCTTCACAGATGGGGTTGCTTAATTCCTCTTCCTATCCTAGTGCGTCATGCAGGTCCAGAATCATCTATATCACAAAGTCATGACAAGAAGTGTTTCTTAGCATTTGTTCCGCTGGGCTAAGGAAGGAAAGAGAAAATTGCCCCCAAAGAAGTCTAGCTTCCCTAATCTTCCTGCGCTACTCCTGTCCTGAACTAAGTCCTTACATCATTTTCCTGGAAAGCAGATGAGGTCCAGAGGGTCCCTGGGGGTGGGAGCTGTGTCACTGCTGTACCTGAAACTTCATTGTGACAGTTGCGTAGGACCCTGAGACCTGTGCTGCAGCTCCTGAAGCCACAGGGCTTGGCTCCTGGTCCTTCACCCTGTGCTCTGCTCTGCCACCTCAGGTGCAGACGTCGATCCTTGCTTGGTCCTGCCCCTTGCGAAGTTCCCTCCCGCCCTGCTCTCCTGCACTCTCTCTTCATTCCGTCTACCTAGTCCACAGCTCCTGCCAGCTCAGCTTCGTGAGGGCCCCGGGAGTTCTGGGAAGAAGCAGAACTTCTAGTTGGCCAGCAACTTTCCTTTCAGGCTATGAAAGTCAGACACTGCCTGAGGTTCCCTCATGAGAGCAAGGCATGCTGGGAAGCAGAGGGACTGGGCATGCTCAGGAGTTGGCGGAAGAAGCGCCCTCTCATCACATTTCAACAGTATCAAGAACTGGAAACCAGGCAGTTTCCAAATAGCTGGTGCTCCTGTGAAATTGCTTGTGTGACTCCAGTGAGCGGGGCAGCTATCTCAGGCAAAGCAGATCTCACTGCTACAATGTTCATTTTTCTTCTGGCAACTGGCTATATCCATTCAGATAATTTTACCTGCGAAGCTATTTTTATTAGTAGTACTATTAGCACTTGGAAAACATAAAATAATGATATGTATGAAGGATGAGTATTTGGTAGGTTCTATTGAATTAAAAAAAACATTATTTTATAGAATTATTAATACTCATTATTAACTCTGGATAAAGACACTTAAATTCTTTTTCAATTTCTCTGCTTTGTTTTAGAATTATTCATTAATCAGCTGTATCATCAGTCTTAAATGTATGTGATGAGACTGCAAACTAATATATATATATATATATATATATATATATATATATATATTCATCAAAATTCACCAATTAGAGGGAATTTCTGCAGTTTATATGCACAACTTTTAAGAACATTTCTGGGCTATGGAGATAGCTTCACAGCATAAGTGCCTGCCTGGCAAGAGCAAGGTCCTGAGTTTGATCTCCAGTACTGGAAAAAAAAAAGAAGCAAATAATGTTTTTTTTTTTTTTTTTTCCCAATATAAGTAGTTAATACTTTAAATGGGACAATAATATCACTCATTGCTAAACAATGTATCCACCAAGACACTTTGAAAAAAAAATGAAGTGTAATTAGCTTGTCACCTGTATGTAAAACATTTTTAAAAACGCTTTGTCAACCTAAGTTATCTTACTACACCCTTAAAATATTGTGTCAAATTCTTTCTTAATCTTACACACATATGAAAAATGTCAAGTGCCAACCGAACTGAGTTTTACTTTTCTTTTCTTTCTTTTTTTTTTTTACATTCCCAATTTATTCCGCAGGATAAGTACATGCTTAAAATTTTAAATCCACCTTTTTTCTTTACCCTTAGAAGGAGGTTCATGCATTTTTAAATAAAGATTTTAATAATTGAGGGAAAGTATAAAAGGCTGAGCAGAAGACTCCAGACTGCATCTGGTGCACTGAATGCAAAGCAGTACCACGAGGCCACGTGCTCTACCCACTGTTTTTTCTCCCCCAGCCACTTAGCCAACTGAAACTTATTAATAGCTAGACCTGCAGAGGGGTGGCCATGAGTCTCCTGAAACTTCGGCATGGGAGCTCCTCATCTGCAGTGATCCTGAACCCCAGGCACGTGTTCCCATGACCTTGAGCTTTTGTCTCATTTTCTAAAACGAGAGCAGAACTCCAACGTAAGCTCCAAACTTCTTTCTTTTCATGCTGAAATCTTTTCCATACCACTTCTCCTTGCACTGCACAATTTTGAAGTGGGCAAAGTGCTAGGCCTCTCCTTCAGCACAGCTGAGCTGGAGTCACACATAATTAGGATTGATGGATCCTGCTTTTGAGGTTCACAGCCCCTGAAGAGCCTAGTTAGAATTTTTGTAGCTGTCCCAGTGTAGAAAGGGTTAGAGAGAAACTTCTGCCCTCTGCTGGGCTGATCCTTCCGAGGTCATGATGAGGAATGGGTCCAGTGATTGTATCAAAATAGCAATATGTCACAAGAAGTTCGTAGCTCTATTAATTGCCACATAAGATATTGGCAGCTCCCTAAAATGGTTACCATAGGGATATAAAAGAAGTTTAGCTTTTGAACACTGCCAAAAGGCTTTTGGAAAGTGGTTGGATCGTGAGGATGTGTTGCACTCATCCAAGGAGAGTTCATGGCTGCATATGGAGGTGGCATAGTTAGAAGGGGGGGGGGTCACTGGATGTGTGAACTGCAGGTTTGTGTTCCTATCTTGGCCTTCCCTTTTGCCCTCTGTCTCTGCTTTTTGGGCCCTGTGAGAGGAGCATTACTCCTCCCCTAGGCACCGTGGCCACACCCTCTCTGCCTTGGAGTTAGTTAAACTTGGACTGAACCCACTGAAACCATTAATTCCAATAAATCTCTCCTCTTGTAAGTTCCCCGTGTTGGGCACCTCATCTCAGTCATGGAGAAATGGACTGATCCGGACATTACAAATATGTCTCCAAATTTGCTCTTGTTTTATGCTTGGGATCAGCCAGAACCCAAGGACTCCAGTATAATTTCCATGACTTCATCTTACCTTTGTGCTTTTCAATAAAACAGCAGACACATTTTGTTATGAAGCAAGAGAAGCTTACTTGGGTTGTAGTTCTGGAGGATCTAAAATGGAAACAACACAGCACAGGCTTGGCAAGGGCCACCTCAGAGCTGCGCCATTTTGTAGCCATAGCATCTAGTGGATGGCAGTGGGGATGGGAGTCCATGAGGAGAAAGCAAGGATTACATCGCCAGTCATGAATAGACTCAGTTATGTCTACCAATATGAATAGGTCCATTGTCTAAGACGATGTGGCTAACCAGTGATAACATTGTGCGCATGTCTGATGTAAAGACCATGCAGGTTTTCCTGAGCAGAGATAACACTGAAGACAGGAACTCTGTCACTGAAACCCATTGTAGGGTTGTGTAGACTCTTCTCCCCTGGAGCTCCTTGGGTTAGCTTCCTAGGACAGTGACCCAAAGACTTAGCACGGAATCCCATCTCCCAAGGATCCTGCATAACTTCTCAGCCACAACCACCTTGGAGACCAAGCCTGAATCATAGTGGACCCTTGGGTGATCACTTAGACTACATTCTAATCATCACCCGGGGGATATGACCCTCACTGACAGGACTGAGGCAATACGGGGAAGACGAAGAAGGAAAGACCATATCGCTCATGTTGCTGAGAACTATGTTTGGAGCCTCGATTCCTTAGGATGTTTGGAAGTGTAGAAGATGCTGCGTATGACTGTCACTTTGCAATAGGAGAGGCTGTGTCAGTGGGTGAGGATTTATATCCCTTTAATTAGCTCTGTTGAGCTAAACACACTTCAGGAGAGATGGCTCAAAGACGAACAGCAGAGAGACACAGCTGCATTGTGGGAGTCTGGCAGCTGTACTCAGTTGTTTACCAAAACTGAGGCTGAGACCAGAGGAGGGCCTGGAGTGTAGTGCAGAAAGGGTGAAGCATCTTCCAGGAGGAGATATTTTTATCATTGTCTTTTTCATGATACAATTTAAGGTTTTCTTTCTTTCTTTTTTTTTTTTTAGGTAGATCGTTTCCATGAGATTGAACGACAGATCAGTGATCCTATTGTGACCTAAATGCGAACATATGTGATAACAAATGTCATTCATTTTCCATCTTACAGGCTTCTGTGGGGAAGGATGGTATTTAAGACAGAGACTCTGTCCTATAAGATGGAAGTCCTGATGGACTGGGCTGATCGGAGTAGCCAAAGGCAACAGGACGCTTAAGGACTGCCCAGACCTTTGCCAGTGCCTGTCGTATGGTAATGAGCTGTCATCATCTCTTAGCTTGTAGAAAAGTCCGCTGAGCTTTCTAAATAGCAGCTGATTCATATAGACCTACTGGGTAGGCATGAAAGCTGTAATAAAGTATAAAGAATTCTACTGCAAATCCAGGCAGAAAAATGTGGCAACCCAGATTTTGAGCTATAACTGAGAGGCAAGAGGAATAGGGGCCTTTCTAGAATACACGTGTAACAAATGTTACGCATTTGGCTTCAGCTGTAGGGAAGGAAGCGCACCACTAGCATTTGTGAGCTGCTTCTACGATCGGTACAACTGCTGCATTAGGGATTATATCTGTATAGCCTTCAAAGTATTCGGCTGAGTATAATGTGATTAAGCAAACCTCATGGCTATGCATTTCGTGGTGGCACCCAAGAGCCCGGCAGCTGTGGTAGACACGATTAAGCACCACCCAGTCTTCATCTGCTTCTCCTCTAGGACAAGGACAACTGCCCATGTCTCGTGACTGATCCTGGCTATGAAATGTCAGGTGCAATGGTATGGGCCACTTTTTAAATTTTTAAAAAATCTTTTATTTATTTGATAGACGGTCTTGCTACACAGCTCGGACTCATAGTGAGCCTCCTGGCTCGGTTTCCTCAGTGCTGGCATTACAGGCATGCACCAATATGCTCAGTCTTTGGTGGCTGGCACAGCGCATCTGTGGTTCCAGGTCCTGCATGGCATGTGGCACTAGGGATCGAACTCTGGCCCTTGCGTTTGCAAGGCAGGTGTTTAGACCTCTGAGCTATCTCCCTAGCCCTGTGTGCCATCTTTACACCAAAGCTCTGAGTCACTGATGCACAGCATGTTGGCCCTAGAGCAGATGAGTATGTAACGCTGACTCACTGGAGATGTGATGCTGACTCACTGGAGACAAGACGAGTCTGTAATGGTGACTCACCAGAGACGTGATGCTGACTCACTGGAGACGGACGAGTCTGTAATGCTGACTCACTGTAGACGTGATGCTGAGTCACTGGAGATGTGGTGCTGACTCACCAGAGACACAATGCTGAGTCACTGGAGACATGATGCTGACTCACCAGAGACGTGATGCTGACTCATCGGAGATGTGATGCTGACTCACTGGAGCCAGACGAGTCTGTAATGCTGACTCACTGGAGATGTGATGCTGAGTCACTGGAGACATGGTGCTGACTCACCAGAGACATGATGCTGAGTCACTGGAGATGTGATGCTGACTCACTGGAGACGTGATGCTGAGTCACTGGAGATATGGTGCTGATTCACTAGAGACATGATGCTGAGTCACTGGAGACATGATGCTGACTCACCGGAGATGTGATGCTGACTCATCGGAGACGTGATGCTGACTCACTGGAGACAGATGAGTCTGTAATGCTGACTCACTGGAGACATGATGCTGAGTCACTGGAGACGTGGTGCTGACTCACCAGAGACATGATGCTGAGTCACTGGAGACGTGATGCTGACTCACCAGAAACGTGATGCTGACTCACTGGAGATGTGATGCTGACTCACCAGAGACATGGAGGACAGCAGCCGTAGAACTTCAGTGGCTTTGCATATGTGCAAGATAAATTTGTGTCTTGTCCACCAATCTGACTTTTACAGTGGCTTGATAATGTAGCAAGCATATTATAGACTAAACTGAGTGGCAAGATAAAATCTGAATCTAGTGTCATGTGACTGCAAAGGTTATACTTATAGATTATACATATATATGTATATATATATATATATATATATATATATATATATTACAGAATTGTGCTTCATAAATTATTTTTAACCTTATTATGTGTTTGGTTATGAAAGTAGTTTATGGTTCTGGGGATGCAGCTTAGTAATGCACCATGCACTTGCTATGTACAAAGTGTTGGGTTTGATCTTCACACTTTATTTTTTATTTTTATTTTTATATGTATTTATTTATTTATTTTTATTTTTGTCTTTTTGAGACAGGGTCTCATTATGTAGTTCAGGCTGGCCTTGAGCTCACTTTTGTAGCCCAGGCTGGTCTGGAACTCACACTGATCCTCCTGCCTCAGCCTCCCAAGTGCTGGGATTACAGGCATGAGCCACCATGCCCGGCTCACACTTTAATTTTTAATCTTCTTATTTATGGATTTGGTACAGAGTCTTGATATACAATTCAGATGCATAGTGATCCTCCTGTCTCAGCCTCCCCATATGCACCACCACACCTGGTTTCAGTGACTGGCTTGGTGCTGGGCCAGAATGACATGCAGTGCTGGGGCTTGAACCCTGATCCTTGCACTAGCCTTGTCTGTCCTTAGACTGCTGAGCTGTCTCCTGGGTGCCCTTTAGCACTTTATTTTTTTTTATTTTTATTTTTTATTTTTTTGGTCTTTTTGAGACAGGGTCTCGCTATACAGTTGAGGCTGGCCTTAAGCTCACTTTTGTAGCCCAGGCTGGTCTCGAACTTGCACCAATCCTCCTGCCTCAGCCTCCCAAGTGCTGGGATTACAGACATGAGCCACCATGCCCGCCCGGCTTCCCTTTAGCACTTTAAAAAATCAGTAATTAATAAACTCTATGAACATTTAAAAATGCATAATATACACAAAGAAGTTAAAATTGTCCAACAGTTTAAACTAATTAAGATTTGATTATATATACTTTATTTCCTGTATATGTGTACATTTACATTTTTACATTATTGACTTAATGCAAAAAACTGTGTACTATTTTTTTATATTAAGCATTATGGCTGAGTTTGTTTAATTTATCAATCATGTGTTCCAGGTGAACTTGCTTTCTTTATTTTTCTTTATTTTTTGTCTTTTTGAGGCAGGGTCTTGTTGTATAGTTCAGGTTGACCTTGAGCTCACTTTTGTAGCCCAGGCTGGTCTCAAACTTGCACCAATCCTCCTGCCTCAGCCTCCCAAGTGCTGGGATGACAGGTGTGCACCACCATGCCCTGCTTGAACTTGCTTTCTAACGCAACGTGGTTGGTGGATGTGTGCAGAT
The DNA here is from genome assembly GCA_004027025.1 of Myocastor coypus. Lineage (NCBI taxonomy): Eukaryota > Metazoa > Chordata > Mammalia > Rodentia > Myocastoridae > Myocastor > Myocastor coypus. The sequence goes on along the minus strand of PVJA010004748.1, from coordinate 34,702 downwards.
GACTCTCTGCATTTGTCTCTCTTGCTGATTGTGTTTTTCCTGTTGAATCATACATGTTTTCTTGGTACCAGGAATTGCACTTGATCTTAGCCAAAAGTTCAAGTAGTGATGGTACCCGAACTTGAACTCAGAACCTTGTGCTTTTGACGCAGATGCTTATACTCCTGAGCTGTATTCTTGGTACATATATTCTATTACTCCTATTACACCAAACACAGTGCATATTTTAGTTATTCCCTGCCCTATAAGCCCAGGCCTATATATTAGGAGATGGTAGCGGAATTTCATCGCCCACATCAGTAGCCCAGCTGTTCACAGCGGAGTTGAACAAGCACAGTGGCAGCTGAGAATTTGAGCTGATTGACTCTCCATCTCCTTAGCACACTTACAAAATGACAGTCTGGGATTTCTCATCACAAAATTAACCCTACATATTCATTTTCCTCCTAGACTTCCATTTTTTTTCTTAGATATCTGAGAGCTCCCAAGAGGATTGGTACAGGGTCTCATCATGCAGATAGGACTCTTAGTGATCCTTCTGTCTCAGCTTCCTTAGTGCTGGGATTACAGGCATGGCCCGCCATGTCCAGCCTCATTGGCTCAGAGCACTCGGGGTTGGGCCAGTGCAGCATGTGGTGCTAGAGACCAAACCCTGATCCCCGAGATTGCCTAAGCAGATGCTTAGTCCACGGAGCTATCTTTTCTTTATTTTTAAAAATTTTATTAATTTTAATAAAATTTTGGGTTTTTTTTTTTTTTTTGGCTGGTTGAGGCTGCTCTAAGGGCAGGTCTCATGCTCCATGTGGGGGTGGGGATCAAATTGCAGTCCCTGGCACCACAGAGACCTTGCCAGATCATGTGCCCTAACCAACTGAGCAACCTGGAAAGCCCCTGCCACTGACCTATGTTGCCAACCCTGAATAATATTGATCAGGCTTGATAAAAAATGATTAGAAATCAAAATTGTTAGAATTATGAACTTTCCAATCACTAAAAGTGTCATAGAAAAAAGTTACGATAAATGATAGCTTTCAAAATTTATTTATTTATTTTTATTTATGTATTCTGTATAAGATCTCACTATGCAACTCAGATTCATAGTGTGCCTTCTGTCTCAGCCTCCCCAGTGCTGGGATTATAGGCGTGCACCACCATGCCCTGTTTCAGTGGCCAGCTCATTGTGGGACCAGCTTGGCGTGCAGTACTGGGGATCAAACCTGTGTCTCTTTCTTTGCCAGGCAATCTTTAGGACTGCTCAGCTATCTCTAGAGCCCATAAATTTTAAATAGGAAAAAAGTTTATTATTACTGGTTTTGACAAAAGACTAACCAAAGAGAAAATAGTTTTGTTACAAAGTTATATGTGTTGTTCTATCCGAGATTTTAGTATTCATAAAAGAATTTTTTAAAAAATCATGTTTGACAGTCTCATAAATAATACTCCACATAGTATCAACGTGGTGCAGAATTTTACTTTGTTTTGTGTTTCGTCAGTTATCTGACTGTCACGGATGTTATTTTCTAGCTCTTTCTGGCTGTACTACACCACCACTTTTGCAGAAATCACAACTGGTGAAATCCTCTGAAGTTTACTCAAGTATAATGGCTCATCAGTAGCCTGCTGTCAAAAATAACTCTTACTAGGAGTCAGGGAGGTAGCTCAGTAGAATAAGTGCTTGCCTGGTAAGCACAAGGTCCTGAGTTCAATCCCCAGTACCAAAAAAAAAAAAAAAAAAAAAAAAAAAAAAAAAAAAAAAAAAAAAAAAAGAAAACAAAACAAAAAAACAAACTTTATTTGAAAATAATTTTTACTGTACATTTGAAGAAAACACGTGCGGATGCATGAGCTTGTGAAAGGAGCAAGAACAGAGATTCTTTGGGGTGAAATCCTTCACACACACAACAACACATCAGTAGGCAGCGATGCCGCCAGTCCTCCCACACATCCAGCCTAATAGAAACAAGTGGAACAAGCCAAGGGTCTAATCGTGTCCTGTTTCTCACACAGAGCTCACCACTGCCAAATGCTCTAGGGAAGTTAGATAGTCCTCATAAGTGGGTGCTAAGATTTTGCTAGGATAAGTAGTGTCCATCAAAGCACAGTAGCATTTTCTAGGATAAGGAGGCAAGAAGGCCAGTGGGTAAGCTTCCACTCATTTGATATTAACATCATGCTTATTCTAGGCACTGAAGAGGTTGTGAAGGCCAATGTCTTAGTTACTTTTCTCTCATTGTTGGGACAAAATACCCGACACACAATCTTGGCTCCTAGTTGTTGGAGGTTTCAAGAGGCTGCCCCCGCTTTATAGGGTCTGGAGGATAAGCTGCATACCTGCCGCCTGCGGGGTGGAGGGCGAACCTCTGACAGCACGTGTTTAACAGTTGGCACCTCTCTTGGTCACGCCCCCTCAAGCCCTGCCCCGTGATTTACATGATGCTTTGGGGGGACAACTAGATGCAAACCGCAACAGCTAATAAGTATATGAAACAGACCTGTCCAATTTATAAATGAGGAAGCCCAAGTAGAGAGGTTAAGTAACTTGTGCAGTGGCACACAATGAAGATGTGACGGAGACAAAATGTAAAGAAGGTTCTGACACCAACGCTTGTTCTCTGAGCCTTTTGTCATACTGTCTCTGTGTGTGAGTTCACCTTCCAGATCGCCTTGCCAGCTGTTAGTTGGGTGACACTGAACAAGAGCAGTAACCTCCCTTCAATTTCCTCCTCTGAATAATTAATGCCTTGCCATCATCAGGGGTTATGGTGAATATCAGAAGGAGTTGACAAATGTCAAAGTGCTCTGTCAACTTGAAATGCCATATAAAGGTGAACTACTTTACAGTCACTATTCCTGGTAGTAGTAATTGTTTTCCTAATTGGAAGTGTCTTGCAGTTGTTCTCAGGTAAGGAATGATGCTAGAGTCTTGGACCCAAAATAAGTCCATAAAAATGAAATTAGAGCATTTCTAGTTTGTGAGAAATGTAGTTCTTAGGCATGACAGTGTACCTACTAGAGCACAGACTGCGTTTTTAGAAGCTCTCCGGATGGTTAAGCCTATTAAGTTTGAAAAGTACTTAGGTAGAGCATTCTTCACTACAAAGGCTAGATTAAGGGTTACTTACCTGTTGAAGAATTTTTAAAAATTTGAGCTCTTACAATCTTCTCCAGAACTTTCAAGATCTCTGGGATATCTCCACATGAATGGGATATAAATTCAAGTTTTTTTTTTTTTTCAATTCTTGGTACCAGGAATTGAACTCAGGACTTTATGCTTGCCTGGCAAGTGCTGTTTCATTGAGCTACATCCCTGGCCCGACTAGGTACAGAACTTTAGGTCTCAGTTAGCCCACACAGTGAATTTCTGCAGAGACAACATTGGACCAAGAGCACCAAGTATGACTGTGGGTCATATATGCTCCATTACAGCTGTAGTTGTAGCCCTTGCAGACTAATAGGTTGTGAGATCAGATATAAACTTTGTTGATGTGATTTCCACATGACTATATTCTTTGCCATTGTTTTGGTTGCTTGTTTGAGTATCTTATTTTGTTTATGGAATCAATTTTCTTCTGTGGGGATGTGGGAATAGTTATCATGCACAATTCAGAAGGATCTGGGAGGTGACAGGGGTTACATAAATCAAAATTTTTAAAATCTGAAAGGAGGCTATAAAAAGATGAGATGGTATAAAAGGTGATGTAAAAGTTATAAGGATGTTAGCAAAGAAATAGAGAGAATAGCAATTCTTTTATAAGACAACGTGGATTTGAATAGGAGGAATATAAATGGCTTGATGAAAATGGTCAATTTGAGCAATAGACTTTTGATATTTGATTATGGGAAAGAATTATGGAAATCACTCAGCATGGTGGTAGTCATTAATCTTTGCAATTATTTCCTTAAAGCAATTTTAGTGGAAAAGTTTAGCTGGAAAATCTTGAATACAGTTTGAAGAAAAATACATGATTTTTAACAACAAAAAATGTTATAAAATGTGAGCGCACAGAATGGAAAGCTACCAGCATGAGCTCAAATTCTGCTCCTATTGAAGCAATACTTGCCTGGATTGTAGGTTGCTCAGCAGTGAAAGAAAACAGGGTTGAACAGAAAACTCTCCAGATGCACCCATACTAGGGAAGCAGCTGCAGTCGGGTTCAAGTTTTCTAATCTCTTTGTACCAACAGGGTAGTGAATTGTACTCAGAATAGATTTCAAAGGTATTTTAGAGGTTGTGCTATCTGAGATGAAGTTCTCAGTAATCATTTCCGATTTCATAGTTGGCTACATAAATTTAAAAAGTATTCAAATGATGAAGCATACTATAAATAATAACAATATGCACATAGGATATATATACAGAATAGTCTTTATTTTATTTATTTTTTCATTAATGTATTTGGTACAAGGTCTCACTATGCACTATGTATTTGTACAGGGTCTCACTAGCTGCCACGCAGCCCGGTCGGGTCGGTGGGTGGAGTTAGAGCTCGGGCCATTGTTGAGTCGGGGGATGGACACGGGCTGAGCCCCGACACAGTCCAGTCGGATCGGTGGGTCTGCAGCTTGAAGTGACAGTGATTCATCCTCCTGCTTTCAGGCTCTCCAGCACTGAGATTATAAGTGTGAGCCAACACACCTGGACTTGGTCACTCCATGCACCCTGGGGGCAGGCCAGGGGGAGCATGCAAAGCTAAGGATTGAACCCTGGTCCCGGCCACTGTCAAAGTAGGCACTTAGTCCAGAATAGTATTACGCAAGCATTAAGCAGCGAAAAACTCTGAACCTCCTATCTTTCTGTGTCTTCATTATTTCTGTTAAGAAATACGTCAAGTTCTCACTGGCTAAGCCTGGTTTTCTCTTTGGGCACCAATCCTCCTGTATAGCTGGTAGTTCTCCCTGTTCTTCAGTAATATTAATAGTTTAATTCACATGTCAAAATTCTACGATTACCTGAATAAAAATGAAAAGAGGGTAAGGTGCATGCAAACACAAACGCAGAGTGAAAGTGTTGAAAATAAGGGAACTGGGAAGAGGACAAGAATTAGGGGGACAGATTCGGATGTCTAGACTATGGGAAAGGGAAAATGATGGCAGGATTGAGAGTCTGCTGCTGTAACCACTCTGGATATTTTCCCTGGACCGGTAACCAAGAGGTGCACCTGAGCTATGGATAGTCCCATGGAGGACATGTTAACAGACTATTTAAAAAATGTGGTCCTGTCTGTCTTGATTTCAGTGCTGAGATTAGATTTTTAGGGCTCTTCAGCATCCACTATACCTTGCTGCTCTTATGATTTTCTATGCTGACCCTTCAATTTTCAGTACCTTAGGAAGCCTCGCAGTCTATGACAGAGATGCCACTGGCTTTGAAGATTTTAACCTCACTTTTAGTGCCAAGGTCAAGAAGATAATTTTGTACCATTGCAGTTAAATGACATTTCCAGATGTAGCTGCATTCTGAGAGTGTCATTTTTTTGCTAAGAATTTGGAAAATACTATCATTTTGCATCTAAAGACTCACCTTTGTGAGTTATCTGAAAAAGAAAACCAGTGAGATTTTTGCAGTATCTTTCACTGAAAAGCACCGAATCATTTTTGTGGTACTCATTAAGGTAAGGTAAGTGCATAGAAGTACAGAGAAATTTCTCTGAAATAGAAAATGAAAGCATCTTGGGACAGAGATAACCAACAAAAATGAATGATGGTGAGGAAAAATCATGGCTTAAGAATAAGTACACGCTCTTTTGGAAGAAACAAATTATGCAAGTCAAAATGTGACTGCTAAAGCCTTACTAACCAAAGAGCCTAGCATAATGTGTTAATCGCAGTACCCCATGTGTCATGTCTAATAATAATAATACTAGGCGCGAGATACCCGTCACAAAATTGTACATCTATTACAAGTCATTGGTACATTGCCTTGGCAATCAATCCTATGTGATTTGGAGTCTAGGGATTATTATTATCTGATTTTAAGATAAGGATACTGTGCTACTGAGATGTTAAGTTTCTTGTCAGAAATTACACATAAAAAGACAACTTGAAGTTAGATCAGCATCTAATCTAATCTAACATTCCATTATGTTCTGGAATGTACAGTAATGGGGACATGAGACCAGTTTTTTAACAGGCAAAGAAAGCTATATATATATATATATATATATATATATATATTGGAAAGCCTCTTAGGCCAATGGGATTATTCCCATTAATTGCCAAATTACCTGAAGGGCCATCAGTCACTATTTCCACTGGAATAAATTATATGTGTGATCATGTGATGTAGAATATGATCTAAATAGGTAAATTAACAGATGAGGAATTCTAAATGATAATGCATAAACCAATATATTTTAAACTTTAGCAGTTATGAGGAAAAGGCGAATTGAAATAATTGTGCCGTTGTTTTCCATCTTTTTTGGTCCCTGGAGCTGGACACTCCCCTGTACCAGTGGTAATGTACAGACACAGGGGCTGGCTCCTGTGTCAATATGGGACAGCAAACCTTAGAGAGAGAGGTGCTAAGGGTGAGCTCATGTGTCAGGGACACTGGTACTCTTGGGTTCAATGGTTTTATTTTCTGATATAGATGTGAGAGAAATCTTTTTTTTTTTTTTTTAAATAATGTATTTGGCACAGGGTCTTGCTATGCAGCTAAGACTGATAGTCATCCTCTGATTTCAGCCTCACCAACACCAGGATTACAGGTGTGTACCACTACCCTCAGTCTTTGTGACCAGCTCGGCACGCCCGGGAGTGGGGCTGGCATGGCATATAATGCCAGGGATCGAACCTCTGTCCACGTGCTTTCCTGCTTAGTCCACTGAGCTATCTCACTGGTCCTAAATGTGTGAAAAATCTTGACATATGTGAATGGAAAGGTGTTTACAGCCCTGTTTTTGTTTTTGAGCCATTGCTTGTGACGGGAAGGACCACAGGAAGACCCAACCGAATTAAAGTGAATGTGTGCGAGCTACAGTACCCAAAATGATCTACTAAGGAATAGTTGATGTTAAAGTTTTCAAAAATCAGAGTATCCATTACCCTGATTCGTAATTACACATAATAGGTACCATATGGGACAGAAATATTACAGTGCAGCACATAAAAGTGGATAATCATTGTGTGTTAGTCAACTCAACAAAGATACAAGGTGTTTAAAAAGATACGGAGTAAGGCAGGATTTATTCAATGTTTGAAGATTTCCAGACTAATATTTCTTGTTACTTGAGGATACATTTTAAAGTACTATAACTTATAAAGCATTGAGACCCAGATACAAAACTAGCCGGTGGCATATTTACAAAAACAGTAAGACACACCAAAGTTTACAATAATGCTTCCTGCAGAGAACTGTAATTTGGAAGTAGCCTCCGAGGGGATTTAGCTTTCTCATTTATGTTTTATTTTACATAAATTTTAAAGTAAATATGGCAAAATATGTGTAGGAGCCCCCTCCAGGTTCTTGTGTCTGTCCAAGGGGTCAGGATTTGTAGTCTCAAAGATATGTTATTGGAATCCCATCAAGTTAATTCCAATCTACCACTCCCAGTGCAACCCACAGTGAAAGGAAAGATCCTAAAGGATATTTATAATTATTGGGGAGCCAAGGGGTCCTAAGTCCAGCTATGAAAATTGCTTTCCAGAACTAAGAGACAGGCCCTGCGCCGCACCCAGGTTTTATTCAGTAGAGGAGTGGCTTCAGGAAGGGAATCATGGGAAGTAGGTGAGCAGTGTGAGCTGAGCCAGGTAGGTGGCCTACGGTTATCTCTGCCATATGCAGAGAAAGTAATTTGCATCATGCTGTTGAGATAGCATCCAATGTTTCTGGGGGCTATGGTGCTCAGCCAAAATAGAGACAACCGCTCTTCTTTCAACCACAGTTGCTCAAGTGGTCCTCCACAAATACGGAGAGTTGTAAATGCTGGAGCGTGGCTACTTGGTATTTATTATCTTCTACTCTTCGTGGGTAAAATAGCTTACAATAAACATACTATGTGCTCTTCTATAAAAATGCAAGATGACACCTCATTGACCCCTAGCTAAGAGCTGGCCACTTTTAGAATTCAGTATTCATGGCAGCAATGTTAATATTCATTTGTAAGTGTACTGTGGCCACAGATCTGCATTCCCCAGAGAGCTCTCTTCCCCTGGAGACCTGAGTGAAATGCTAATACTCTGGCTATGAAAGCCAACTAAAATATTACTGGATATAATACTGCAGGGTGACTTCTTTGAGTGACTCGTTTTCATTCTCAGTCACCTGATTTGCAGTCCCCATGGGACTGGAAAACTAGCAGGCATATTTTCATCATGAGAAGTGGACCCCATTGGAACGCACTCCCCCAGAGCTTGACAGCTGCTGTGTGTAGATTAGCAGGGCACATGGGTAGCCCAAGAGGAAGCCGGACTTCACACGTGCCATGGAGAGAGAGGAAGTCAGTGAGGCGCCCATGTGACCTGCTTCCCAGGTCTACTGAGGGCTAGCCCTGCAGAGGATGATGAGTAAACTCGCAGGATTCAGTATTATGCTACGTCAAATATACAAGGTGAGGAAACAACATTCTTACAAAGATGGACAAAGACAGTTTGTGGACAGTGTCTAACATGACTCAGGCATTTCTGACCTGCCTTCATCTTGCCTTTCTGGGTAAAGTTCTCCAGGTAGGAGTGCTGGGAGAAGGATCCACCCTTTGCAGATGTGGTGCAGTTGTGAACCGAAGACCTGATGCTGAACATCTGGATGTGAGCCTAGCTCTGCTGTCAAGTACAGGGTCATTGAAGAGACGAGAGGAAGTTTGGCAACGTACACTTAGGAATTCCTTTCCTCAGATACTACTCTGCCCTTAGGGAGGGAATCACATGAATTTTATCAGCTGTCGCCTTACTGGGAAGAAAAGAAATAATTGAAATACCAGGCAAATCTTAGAGGAGGATGAGAGAACTGAGACTGCATATAAGGTCTGATCCTCTTTTTATATATTTAAAAAAAATTTTACCTATCATGGACTTCTGTGTTCACTTTGATTTTCTCCAATTGAGCTTTAGTCCTGGATTTTGCCATCGGCTTCCCTTGTTCAGAGTAATTGTTTCCTGGCATGAAATATTTTAATCCTGACAAAATATAGGAAGCAGTTATTACGATTCCAGTTTTCAAATGACAAATCTGTGGTTCAAATGGAGAAAGTTTTGGCTAAAAACCCCAGAGCCAAGTGGTAGAACCAGCTTTTGACACAAGGGTTTGAACACCTCTCTTGTGGTTTTGCATACAAAAAAAGCAGCTTGAAGTCTTTCATCAATCTTTTCTCACGATCAGCCATGAGGTCTGTGACGAAAGCCATTTAAAAATAGATTTGTGATCATATTTACAGCTTTTTTTGGGAGGGGCACTAACTTCAAATTGAAGAGTAACTAGGAAATTCATAATCATGTATATTAGATTGCTGGCTCAAATGCTGTTATATTCTTGAAAAACTGGACTCTTTGTTGTAGGAAATGTTCCAGTTAGCTTATTGATTCTCATATATTTAGTGCATCATTTTTTAAAAAGAAATTATATAGACTTTCCATTGAACACCAAATTGATTTTAATATTTAACAAGCTAAGCATTCCTGGGAAAAGGAAGCTAAGTACATTTGCCATTTAATCTTTGTATATGAATCCTGCTTCTCCGTAGCAACATAATTGGTTATTCAACCTAGAACTAAAATCAGCCTTTAACAAAAACTATTAGACTCTCTGAATCTGAGCCCTGTGATGCTTGCACCGCACTAATTTAAATCTAAACGAAATTTTTATCTTTTCAATGCAGGCATATCCTGCTTTAATGCATTTTGTCTTGTTTTTTGGCCACGGAATGTTTAAAAATGAAGGACGGTTGCAGCGCAGCTGTTTGATGTGAGGCGCTGCTGACAGGGAGATGTGTGTAGCTGCCAGCTTCCATACCCTGTGTTGGTGGGTGAAAGAATGCTCGGTGGGGTGCGTCCTCTTGGGGTCCACTCCCAGCTTTTAGTCAGAGACTTCTCTGAGAGCCGCACTGATATGCTTGAGGTGAGTCTTGCCAGAAATGCTCTTCCATCCCCTAGACAGGCACGTGCAAATTTACAGCCCAAACGTCCCTGGTACTAAATAAACAAGGCTCTGCAGGCCTCAGAGAATATCAGTGTGATGGATTTCATTCATTTCATTTAAAAGAATCTACATAAGAGAGGCGCATCACTAACTCTACAGTGGCTTTAATGAATTCACATAAGACGTGCGACTCAAAATAGCAATGTTCCACAAGCACCCTGGACTTCAGATCTCTTCTGAACAACTGTTGAAGGTGCCGTACAAAGATTCAAACTGTCCTCGCTGGAAGAGGTGAAGGGACCCCTTGTACAGTAGAATAATACAGCTGACTGAGGGATGAAGCTATGTTATAACAATAGCCTAAGGATTTGCTGGTGGTGCCTAGTCAGGAAACTCGACTGATGCCCAGAGGCACTTCCACCCCGCAGGGGGGCCAATGTTCACCTTCCCTGGCTCCAGCTGTTGTCAGCGGGCAACGACCGAAGTAAGGTTTCCCATGACAAAATGCAGATGGCGTGCCTTGGCGGGAAGGCATTAGTAATTGCATCAGTGGGAGAGTGCTGCCAGGTGTCCTTAAGGTGACTCATTTAGAAGTCACTAACCCAGATTCCTACAAGAAAACCCCTGTTTTGCATTCCTGCCTGCCTGTCACGCCCACTTGCTACGTGACCCGCTTCCTATTTGGTTCTGAATTTAATCAATTTTACTTGATTGTCCTCGTAGCCCTATTGGCTGACTATAGCTTAGTCCCGCCCAATGCTTAACTAACAAGTTTCCGTATTTTCCACCTTAGCCCCGGCTGGCCTTGAACTCACTGTGTAGACCATGATGGACCGGAACTTGTAGACATTCTCCGGCTTCAGCCCATGGAGTGCTGGGATTATAAGTGTGCACCACTGTACCAGGTATTGATTATAATTTCACAGTTTACTGGTCACAAATCATGTGAAATCGTGAAAATATGATCTGCTTAACTGATTAATTCGTGGAATGTTCAATGTGGCTGTTCCTTGCACCCTGCTTAGTCCTGGAAAGTACAAGAAGGGGAGGGAACGCTCTCGCCATCTTCACAGAGCTTGCCCTACGGCTAAGGAGACCTTATTATACCACTGGGCACAATATGTTATGAATCTGAGACCTGGAAGAGTATGTAGGCATTAGCAGCAAGAGGAATTGGATGGGGGAAGGAAAGTTACCCTAAAAGAAGAGGTGAAAATAGCTTACAAAATATTGTTTTAGTTGCCAAAACAACTAAGGGTATAAACCTAAAAACAAATAAAAATTAGGACTATACTATAAGATACTTCATAGTACTACTGCTTCTCTTTGACGGTAATCTTTTTTGAAAGTCATGAAAATTATTAGCTCTTATATCAACTGTTTCATGCAAGTTGGCTATTTTGTCCCTGTTAATTTTTTTTTCTTAAGTGCATACATATTTATAAGAAGGCTTCAAAAAAAGGAAGCAAATACAATATATTGAAAATAGACTGAAACAAAACCATAGTTACTATCAAAGACTGCAGTATTCTTATTTCAGTAATCAATAAAACAAGCAGACAAAATAGTACTTTAACTCACTTTCTTTATTCCCTAGGATATTCAGAGTAGAAATGCCCACTAAAAGAACATATGAGGATATTCTCAAGCTCAAAAGAGATGAAGTAATTTTATGCACTATTTATTTTTCCTTGGGAATCTCTCTCAGTTTTAACAGAATATATAGCCACCTAACTGCATAGATTTCATACTCTAGTATAAATTTTATTTGAATTTTACTAAGAGATTTCTAGGAAAGAAACAATACTGTTCAGAGGCCAGGGAGATAGCTCCATGGCATAATGCCTGCCTGGAAGGGCAAGGTCGTGAGTTCAAGCCCCAGCCCTGCCAAAAAAAAAAATTCTATTTAACTATTGTGTGAAATATATCATAGATATATGGGGATGAGTATTTAATAATCATGCAGCAAAAGCGTCTTTCTCTGAGTGACAAGAGGATGGTGTTTCTATAGAGAACCCCCCCCCCGCCATCACATTTGGCACTTGAAGAAGCATTCAGAGAGCTTGAAGAGTTTCAGTCGACATAGAATTGTGCACCTTGAACTCATTTTTTAAAAACTTATTTTTGAAAGAGAAGGCAGAACAGTGCTATGAAAAAAATAGAAATGGTACAGAACCGCACTAAAGAAAGCAAGGTGAATTTGTCAGTATTTTATTTTATTTTTTGTATTGTACTGTTGCCTTCAGAGTAGATGTTCAGATTACCAGGTCTATGCATGCAAAATTGGAAAAATAAAGAAAAAACAAAAAGTTATAAGTAGTTAAGAAGAGAGAAAGGAAAAAAAATGAAAAAAAGAAGACACGATTCAGCAGTAACTGCTCCTTTCCGCAGACAAAAACCATCCACAGCAAAATCCATCCTGCCTACCTACATGGATAAATCTGCTCCCTACTTGCCTTCCTGTCCTTCTCATCTCAGTAATTCCTTCCTTTTGAACAGGTTCATTCCCTTAGAGGAGAGGAGAGAAGCAGGTGGGAAAGATGGTCTTCCAGAAGGACTTCTGCACTCGTTTATAGGAAAGAATACAAGTAGATAAGTAGTTTCTAAAAGTATTGAAGAAAGTTTTTAAACTCTAGGGTTGCTATTGCTTCTCAGTATGAAAAAAAACAAAAAACAAAACAAAACAAAACATTCTGCTTAGGCGTTGTTTCTCAGCCATTGTTTCTCAGGAACAAAGATATGTGATGTAACCCCTACTTGATGAACGCATAGGTGTGGTGACAGAGAGAAACTGTTCTCATCACTCTAGAAAATAACAAATATCCCTTCTTTGTAAGTCTTTAATTGTTAAAGGGCAATCAAATTTCTCCGAGTGCATAGTTGGGTCTTTTGTGTTGTTTAAAGCTAGGGCTGGAACAATAAAATATATGTATTTCTACATTTGCTACTATAAAAAAAACATATATTTGTACACCTACTATAGGCCAGGTAATCCTTTTTATCTTGCATAAAATATTGTGCATTAGTTGTTAGAGTTGGAATTTGATGTTTAATCTCCCCTAGGATATTGTAACAGTGAGCGTTGAAAAACAATCTTGTGTAATTGAGAAAAACGCTAATGTTCCCCTGCCTTTATATGCTTAAATGAGACTGTACACTCATATTGGCTTCTTGTTATTTAATTCGCAGCATCACCTATGTCTAGGCTGAAGGCTTGCAGGAGTAGGGGCTGTGTGGATGCTGCTGTCCTATTTAGCACTGGTACATTGGTTTTGAGTGGTGACAGAACTTACCCATGTATCAGGACACTAGACATTTGCCAAATTTAGTGGTGGCCTAGTGCCTTAACAATGAATCTGAACAACTCTGATCAACACGGACTGCTCTTTAGACTTTTGTTAGAGATCAACACGGAAATAGAATTAAAATATGTTGTAGGGGGCCAGTGAGATAGCTCAGCAAACTGAAGCACCTGCTTAGGCAAGCTCGGGCAAGAGCAGGGACTGTGGCTTGATCCCCGGCTCCACATGCCATGCCAGCCCCACCCTCAGGGCAGGCTGAGTCAGCCACAGAGAACAAAAATCAAAACAAAAATAACCACATTGTATTTGGAGTGTTGAATATGTGGGCATTCATTGAATGAATGAAAGGGCAAACAGTTAAACCTTGGCATTTTCTTTGTATTGAAGTTAATTGGCTATCTTAAGTAGATAAAATAATTTTATTAACTAGAAAAATTATTTAGAGTAGTATAGATACCAAGCTGAGCTTAGATATACAGATATAAAGAATTAACATTTTTCTGCATTGAAATCGTTTAAAATACCCAATATATTTTGATCTTTTATATTTCTTCCCCTTGGTAAGCATTTTTGCATCATTTCTCTTTTGACTTCTGTAATGAAACTTATAAAACATGATAAATCTAGGAATAATTTTGCTCTCATTTCTAAGTCAAAATGATGAATGGATTCAGCAAGTTATTTTTAGGCGGTTATGCTATTGGCTGACTGAAAGGACCATCAAATTGTAACACATTAAAGATGAGCAGTTCTTTTTATATCAATTACATCTCCATAGATCTAATACAAATTTATAAAATAAAAGTGGCATATATATTTCAAAAGAAATTTGTGCTGTAGTCCTTCATGAAAACAAAGTAGAAACAAGTCTAGGCTTGTCACGACTTATGAAAATGATCATAGTGACTGTAATGTTAATATATGTCACATACTATCGGATTTCATCTGTTTATCTAATGTATTAAATAACAATGATTTTATTTACTTTTATTTTTTTAAATTCATTTTATTGAGAAAAGAAAGACAAAATAGCAATGAATCAGTTTCAAATCAGGTTAGTAGGATGGTTACAATAATTAATACATTGCATATTGCTGTCTTTGTAGTAGCTATTCAGAGGACAAGATGCAGACATGATATCTTGTCTAAGCAATACGTAACAATGATTTTACAATGAGATGTATTTCTCACAACAGAAATAAATGTGTGGTTAACATTTGTGTATCTTTGTGTTTGCTTTCTTTGATATAAATGTGAACATTTTCAAGAATTTGGAAAGTGTTCACAAGGCTGTTATGTACTTACTAAATTAAAGCATAAGCTACTTCTCTGTGAGTTCTCTCCTTTCAGCCTTTTCACGATAACTTGTGGTGTCAGTAAGCAGCTCTGCAGGGTTTCACATGCATTCCCTGGGAGATGAATACTGGCACTTTGGAATTATTTCACGCTTTAAATATGATTCCCTATCCCTTCAGGCCAGGAAATGGGGACTTCTCAGAACTTTAGCCTTGGGTATCTGAGATGTATAATTTTAGAAGAATGAATACAATGCTTGTATAATAAAAGTTCTCTAAGGGCATTACATATGCCTAACTTCTGAAAAAGAATCTCTTTTTTTAAACATGAATTTGGTACAGGGTCGACAGGGTCTCACTGTGCAGATCAGACTCGTTGTGACCCTTCTGTTTTCAGCTTCCCAAGTGCTGGGATTACAGAACACCCCAGGAGCGGGGCTGGCAGAGATCGAACTCAGGTCCCTGAGCCTGCCTAAGCAGGCACTTTAGTCTGCTGAGCTATTTGGCCAGCCTTTGAGAAAGAATCTTAAATTACTGGATGTGTGAGAATCTTTCTCACCTGTTGCTTCCTCCTTTGTTCTGATAGGTTCAGTTGGCCCCGCTGAGTACTAACATAGCCGTATCCTTGCAGTCCGTTATTTTTTCTTCCATGGATACTAATGATGAATCTTTATTAGCATATTAATATTGGAAAGGAACTGGAGGTAAACCTCCCAACTGCTACTATTTTTACAGAAGACTTTGCCCCTGAGATCATGCTAAAACTTTATATGGCATTGATTGGATCCAGGGACCAATATCGATATCAACGCGCAATATAACAAACCCATCATTATCTACTTAAAATGCCTTTGGTGGTGTGGTTCCGACTCGTGTTGACTTCCCCAGTATCCCTATGGCTGACTTGACTCCGCAAAGGCAGGCTTGCAGCCTGCAGAGTAGGCGTGAGTGAATTTGCCCAGGGTTTCTATGCATAGGAGGAAACGTCTATCTCCCTCCTAGCAGGCACACAGTTACAGCTCATAAATCACAGCTACAAATTCCAGACTTCAGTGAGTGGAGTGTCTTATAATCAGTAGCAAAATTGTCTGGAAAGAAGTGAGAGAAATACAAGAAGAATGTGATTGGGGCCTGTCCAGGTCTAAAACCTGCGCTATGCCACCCCGAGGACCGCTTTTGTTATGCTGTTGATTTGAAGGGAAAGGATCCTTGCAGAGTGGCCATTGTAAGGCCAGGGAAGACTTGCTAAGGAGGCATTCTGGGAAGACACACCAACAGCACGGCGGAAATGTTTGAAAGGAATTATGAAATAACTAATGAGGGAATAGCGCTTAGAGTAACTGATTCTAATTTACCTGCTTCTCCATAAAAGAAGCCAGGTAATGATAATGTGTCTCAAAATCTCATAGCAGCACACTATTTTACCTTAATTTAGTGAAATATTTTGCAGAGGCCATAATGTGTTATTTCTTTTTAACTTACAAAGTCATAAAATTTTTTTCTAAAATTGTAGACCTTGCATTTATACCATAAGAGAGAGCTTCATTTAGATTCCTTACTATTTGCACACAAATGGGTCATTTCATAATTTTGTGAAATTGTCTGAGCAGCAGCTATCTTGCTGGCTAACCCAAAACACTTTCATAAGTAAAGGAAGAAGGATTTCATTTCAATTAGATATTCTAAGTCTTCTTATACTTCTAGTTAATGGTTATGCAAATTCTGCACCAAGACAAGATTCTAAATAAGAAAATCACAGGGTAAAAATGATTACCATATATTTACTTAGTTGTTTATGGTGTGTATGTAAAATAGTGTCTCTAATACAACACCAAAAGCATGCAATGATGTGGAAGATGATGGATATTTTGTTTATTCAATAGCTGAAGAGGAGAGTTGCGATGGTGATGTGGATTATGGGTATCCCACTTCATGACGCAAGGGCGCCGTAAGGTGCACTTCCTGCAACACAAATACAACACTACTGACAATACTCAGAATTGGACCCATGAGGTGGGTATTTTGGGTTCTTCTGCCTCTGGATGCACCGATAGCGCAGGAACTCCTTCCTGTCTGAAATTATAAGCCTATGTAATAAGTTCCCTGTACACTCAAATACAGCCTTCCAAAGATGGATACTTCAGGAACAGAAAAAAAAAAACTTGGATAAATATTTTAATGCGGAATTTATTGAAGTATCATGTATTAAAACAAGGCACGTTAGATTTCTACATTTGCACGAGATGCTCGAAGTGGTGGCCATGAGCTTCTGGGCATTCATTAGTTTTGACGATGGCTGAAATGTGTTTACATTAATTGTGTCAGACTCTGCAGATATTTTATATTGGTTCTACTCCTCTACTAAACCCTAGCTATTACAGGATGGAAAGGGTAAGCCTGACAGAGGAAGAAGGAACGAAAGCATAAGACAGAACCTGAGGATTAGCACTGGGTCTCTCTAGCTGGGATACATCATAGAGGCACTGACACAGACTGCGGGGTTGCAGTCTTCTGTGTAACGAGACTGTTGTGGAAATACGGTAGGCTTGAGATTGCGAGTGGGCAGTTAGTGGTCTGCAGTGAGAAGAGTTTGATATTGTGGTGTAGAACTGGGGTGTCTCCTAGTGGCTCTGGTCTTCAATTATTGATCTTCAGTATGGTTCTCTTGTGAGGGTGTAGGACCTGTGTGGATGGAAGTGTTCAGGTCACTGACATCATGGCCTAGGCTCCATGAAGTCCAGACTTTCCCCATTTTCTCTCTTTCCTTTGTGCCCTGGGTGCCGGGTGAGTGATTTTGCTGTACAATCTGCTGCTGCCAGGAGGAGTGGTTTTGCCTCAGGCCAGCTGACCATGGAGGGGAGCCCATAAAACCACGAGCCAGCATAAGCGTTTCTCCTTATGAGATGATGAGGCCAGGCAGGTGTACAGATAGCATGGTGCCAGCGAGGAAGAAGCAGGTGTAGAGTTTCTTGGTGTTGACTTTCTCTAAATCCACATTCCTACTTCACTGGTCTCTCAGCAAAGCAAAGCTACTGCTGGTGTTTGCCTGTAGTGGGACTAAGTAACCCTTAGAAAAAGACAGAAGGCCTGATTCTGGAAGCTTTGGGCACTTAGGAAGCGGGAGTTCAAGCCACAGTGAACTTCCTGAGCAACTTCTCAGATTGATGCATTTATTTTTTTAGGGATCCTGAGACACTGCTGTTTCTTTAAATTAATGTGTTTACTTCTCGGGGTTGCTGTAACAAATGACCACAAATGAGGTGTTTGAAAATAACAGAAATTTACAGTCTCATAGTTCCAGAGGCGGGAAGCCTGGAGGCCCAGCATGACAAGCCATGCTCCCACTGAGGGCTTCAGAGACGAATATTTTTCTGCTTCCTGCTGGCCTTTGGAAGTTCTTTTGTTCAGTCTACACTAATTTAGTGTGATCTCATCAATACCTGGATGCAGCTGTAAAGATCCCACTTCTAAATAAGAGCGTATTTATAGGTCCTAGGGATTAAAGTCAACCTATCTCTTGGGGTTATGTAATTCAACATACAGCAATCCATGACGCGACAGCAATTGATCTCATTTTATGAAGTGTTTCTTTAAACTTTACGGGAGGATAATACCTTCATGTATACTGTGGCTGTTATTTATTCTGATTTTTTTTTTTTTTCTTGTTTAGAATAATCATCTAGCAGGGCCGGCCAAATAGCTCAGTGGGTTAAATTGCCTGACAGCAGGCACAGGGGCCAGGGATTTGATCCCTCGGCCTGCTGCTCTACCCCCACCTCCTGGGATGCACTGAGACGGCAACTGAGACTGGGCGTGCTGGTGCGCGCCTGTAATCCCAGCTCTTGGGAGGCTGTAAGTAGGTGGATCACTACAAGTCCAGCCTAGTAGTGAGACCTTGAAGACCTTGTAGACCCTCCGCTAAAATACACGCGCACACACACATCATCATCATCGTCGTCATCATCATCATCTACAGAGAACCCGTGGAGAAGGGCTGCCATATGAAACCTTGGCAGGAGTAAAGCGGTTCTGCCACTCTGCATTCTGGTTCTGATTTGATCTCTGTTTGCCACTGATCTTTTCTTCTGTCTACTGTACACAATGAGACTAAATTTCTGCCTTGACGAATTTGAAATGATAGTATAATTGAGCAGCTACTGCAAAGAATGAAGGGAATTTATTTTCAATTGTATATTTAAAATGGAGCATTCTCGTGACATTGTTGAGGGTTTTCTGTGTTTGGTACAGGGTCCCACTAAACAGCATGGGCTCATAGCCATCCTCCTGTCTGAGCCTCCCCAGCACTGGGATTACAAGCATGTGCAGCACGCTGGACTTGGTGGCTGGCTCAGCGCAACCCCGTCAGGGCCAGCACAGCATGGGGTGCCAGGGATCAAACCCCTGTTGAGTCATTAAATGAACTCAACAGTACCAGTTTATTTTCTTGATTATTTCCCTGAATTAGTATGTGTCTGTATGGAAAATGAGTACAGTGAATAGAAAGAAAAGAAGATCTTAGAGGGCGCAGCGATGTGTGGATTCTGGAAACATTTTTGATCCAGAGAGAGTCTCAGAGCTGTCAACAGATAGTGCCTACACGGCACCAGCATGAAATGCCTCTGTACTGCAGGGCTCCAGTTCTTTCAGTTGCCAGCTTTGGACTCTAAACTGTCTTCTGAATGAAGGCGTAAGTATGTTTCAACTTATATTACTAGCTAAACAATCGAACTTTTTTTTTTTTTATTGACTTAAGACTTAAAGCTAAAATGTACCTTTAAAAAAAAAAAGACAATGCAAGGACCAGTGAGATAGCTCAGCAGACTAAGCGCCTGCTTTGGCAAGCACAGGGACCGGGATTCGATCCCCTGCACCACAGACTGTGCCACTCCTTCCCCCAGGCACACTCAGCCAGTCAAGACTGGGCGTGGTGGCGCACACCTGCAATGCCAGCTCTGGGGAGGCTAAGATAGGAGAACCACTGTGAGTCTGAGCTGTGTAGTGAAATCCTGTATGAAATACATAAAACATAAAAAAATAAATAAAAAGGACCATGGAGACATACGTTGTTGGCAACATTGTGAGAGGAAAGTAATCCTTCAAAGCAAAACACTGCCGGGCGTGGTGGTGCACACCTGTAATCCCAGCACTTGGGAGGCTGAGGCAGGAGGATCAGTGTGAGTTCGAGACCAGCCTGGTCTACAAAAGAGAGCTCAAGGCCAGCCTGAACTGCATAGTGAGACCCTGTCTCTAAAAGACAAAACAAAACAAAACAAAACAAAACAAAAACAAAAGCAAAACACTGACTAATGATGGTAGATATGGCCATCAGGGTCCCATTCCACAAGAAGTTCCACCTCAGACTGATAAGCCATAAACTCTGTACCCAGAGCAGGTTTCACACAGCTCGGGCCAGGGCCTTTTTGTGTCTTAGCGATGTTTTGTGTCTCAGCAGCGTTTATCACCAATTTCCCTCTGCGCTGTCGTTTCAGCTAGGGATGGCCTCCTTCGCCGAGGCAAGGTTCCACTGACCGTTTCCATCCAATATTTTCCCTTCTCTTATTCCAAGGACCTGAGCTGTCCTCTCCTCAGGATTCTCAGCAAGTAATCCAGTAGTCACATGGGTGGCTGGAAGGAGACGAGAGAACGGAATACACTGGGTGCTTTAGGAAAATCAGTAGCCGCTCCTGATTCTTGGCAAAGGATGGAACCTGAATGAAATTCTCAGACGTCTTGGGAAAAGGAATGATAGAATAATCAATAGATGGTGCCATCTATGGGCACCATATAATAGCATATAAACATCCATTGCCCTCAGCATATCTTTTTTTTTTTTTTTTTTGTCTTTTTGAGGCAGGGTCTCACTATACATTTCAGGCTGGCCTTGAGCTCTTGTTTGTAGCTCAGGCTGGTCTCAAACTCGCACTGATCCTCCTGCCTCAGCCTCCCGAGTGCTGGGATTACAGGCGTGCGCCACCACACCCGGCTACCCTCAGTATGTCTTGCCTTCTTTATATCCCAGATCTCCCCCTAGGAAAAATACATGTATACAACCAAACTACTGTCTTGTTTTCTTACTCATGTATTTTTTAAAAAAATCCTAAAATCAGAATCCATACTCTACAGAGTTTTATGTGTTTTGATACACCATTAATTATTGCCATAATGTTGCGTTTAGATCTGTAGCGCTAATTCACATTAATGCAACTTTCTACACACCGAGTGCTGGCCCCCACTTACCCTGGCCCCAACTCCTGAGCAGTCAACACTCTGTTCTGTTAATCTGAGTTTAGCAGAGTTTTTTTTTTTTTTTTTTTTTTTTTTTTTTTGCTGTTGTTTGTTTATGGCTGGCTCACCTTGTCCTAGGAGTGGGGCTGGCCCAGCATGTGGTGCCGGGGATCAAACCTCAGTCCCTGTGGTTGCCTAAGCTTGCCTAAGCAGGCGCTTTAGACTGCTGAGCCATCTCACTGGCCCGCCAGTCTTATGGTATCTCATATAAGCATAACTGACACTGTTGTTGGGAATATAAAATGGTGAGGATGCTTTGAACAATCAGATAGAAGTGTTTTTAAAAGCCAAATATATGGGGGCTGGCAAGATAGTTTGTGAGACTCACAGCCGGCTTAGGTAAATGTATGGACAGGGGCTTAATTCCCAGCACCATGAGCCATGCCAGCCCTGCCCCCAGGCATGCTGAGCCAGCCAGGACCAGCTATAGTGGTGCATGCCTGTAATTCCAGTACTGGAGAGGCTGAGACAGGAGGATCACCGTGAGTCTGACCTGCATAGTGAGACATTGTGTCAAATACATTCTAAAAAGCTACACATATGCATGACTATCTATAATCTAACAATTCCGTTTCTATATATGCAACCGAAAATATTACAATCAGGATCTCAGAGAGTTGTCTGCGCTCGCACTTGTTGTCGGATTATTCGCAACACCTATCGGACAAAGGTCCATCAACAAAGAATGTCTTATATGCACACAACGGGATTTTATTCAGGCTTTGAAGAAGAAAGACGTCCTGGCCCATCTGACAATATGGTGGCCCTGGAGAAGCATGTGCTAAGGGGCTGAGACAATTCCAGCATAGTCGCTACTGCTCTCCACTCAACGGGGGCCTGTAAGGGTCAAACCACCCACATCTATTAACTAGTCATTGTATTTTGAGGTAAAATCCTTGTCAGTAGCTGCTGACTCCATTTCTTTGAGCATTAGGAAGTTTCTTTCTTATAAAAAGTGTTAATTTCTTGAAGACAGGGAACTTCTGTTTACTTTTTGTTCTATTTCTAAACCTCTGTTGGAAATAAAATGTAACTCGGAAGATTGCAGTTCTTCCCGATTAGTTTGCTTGCTGAATAAGCATTTTTTTCTTAAATTTCAAAGTTGAGTGTTTTTCTTTGGGGAATCTTCCCAGTGGTGGTAATTCTGAATCTAGCATATGTAATCTTTTTGTGATCATTAAACTAAACTTGCTTTCTTTTTCAAATTAGAATTTTACACTTTTGGTTGACAGAAGTATGCATATAGGTGAGGTGTTGTGGACCATTTTGATGCATATATATAGTGTGTTATAGGTGTGTGTGCGTGTGTATGTGTGTGTGTGATAAAGGATTTCATTTCATTCCAGTCCTCTCAGACTAGAATTTTAAAATTACTTTAGTAGAAAAATTATATGCTTTATCCATAGATTAACTTAGACTAAAATACAGAAATGAAGACATTAATCATGTGAGATCACTTATGGAAGTGTAGAATATACAAAATTATAGTGAACACAACAAGACATATTTTAGTTATGACATCTCTAACACATCTCTGTCACTTCCTCAACATTCAATGAAGATGTCTTGAGTATGTATAATGATTTATTATAATTATTTCAAGGTCTGACCGGACATATTTATTTTTTTCTTGAAATGGATATAGAAACTATTAAAGAAAAATATTAGCTATCTAATTAACAGTAAATCATAAAATAGGGAGACAGTAAGATCTCACGTTGGGTTTTGAAAGTGCTAAGACTAGTTCACTGGTGAAGATTGTGTTTGTAAGTTTTCTAGGAAATCAAAATAAAGAGAAATATTGCCCTAAGGTACTCAAAGAGATCTCTCACACTACAACTTTTATATATATATTTGGTACAGGGTCTACACCTACAGAGTCTCAGTGCACAGAACTGACTCATTGCGATTCGCCTGTTTTCAGCTTCCCAAGTGCTGCGATTACAGGTCCACACCCAATCTCAATCGGAGTCTCAGTATGCCCTGCGAGCGGGTTGGCACTGCATGCTGGGGGTTGAACCCTGATCGCTGCGCACTGCTTAAGCACGCATTTCAGTTCGCTCAGCTAAGAGTCCCCAGCCTTTTTTTTCATTTATTTTGGCATAGAGCCTCAGCTCTGACTCACAGTGACCCTTCTGTTTTCAGCCTCCCCAGCACTGCAATCACAGGCATGCACCACCACACCCGTGCTTGGTCACCGGCTCAGCACATCCCCGGGAACACAGCCTGCACGCCATGCGGGACCAGGGATCGAACCACGGTCCCTGCGCTTGCCTAACCAGGCGCTTAGTCCACTGAGTTATCTCACCCTCCCTGTATTCATCCATTTAGAAATCTATATATTTAGAAACTACAGCCTTCACTCAGATTCTTGAGAGAAGCGAGTGTGCTTCTTTTTTTGGAATGTCGTTCCAGGGAGCAGGAGTGAAAGAGGCAGAAAGGGGCAGAAGGTGCACTGCGGGAGGTGGGGTGATCTGGGTACCACTTGGGGTACAGGGCACAACAGCGCACACGGCTGCCTCCTACAAAGACAAACATAGGATCGTCTCTCCAGATGCCGTGAGACGCACAGATGTTGTTCACCGGCCTCGGTCTCCTTGCTGAGAGGCTATTTCCCCACATTTCTGAGGTGCTTATACCTGGCACGAAATGCAAACACACATGTCACTGCTGGGTGTCAGCCGGGAGTGCAGGGAACAGAGAACAGGAACGCTGGTTGGGCCTGAGAGACACAGCCAAGCACAACATGTAAGCTGGCTTTTCCCAGCAGAGACTGCAGCTAGAACCAGGACCCTGTTGCCAGCGCTTAGGTCCCACGGGGTCGAAATGAACAGGACCAAAAATGAAAGAGAGCTTTGGGAACAAAACACACAGACATATCTTCCCATCTGGAAATTTGCATCTTGGTCAGGGGAGAAGGATAATAAAGCCACACATAATGAAGAGCACCTTCCAGGCCAGCCAGATAGCTCAAAGCATTGAAGCACCTGCTTAGGCAGACGCAGCGACTGGAGTTCAATCCCCAGCACGCCCTGCCCGCCATGCCCCCAGGGTGTGCTGAACGGCACGGCGCTTGGTGGTGCACACCTGTGATCCTGGCGCTTCGGAGGCTGAAAACAGGAGGATCACTAAGAGTCTCATCTGTGGAGTGAGACCCTGCAGATCCTCCACTAAATATAAAGAAAAAAAATGAACACATAAGAAGTTGTAAGCTTAGCAATGTGGGAAAAATGTTAAAGAGGTTGTGAGTGATTCGGGATGGAGAGATTCAATTCTAAAAAATGATGTCAGTGTGGATTTTGCAGAAAAGGAGGCGGCAGAGGCCAAGCAGCTGTCTTGGGCTTTCTGCGTTGGAGAAACAGTGAGGAGCCAAGGGGGCAAATGTCAGCGATGCTGAGGGACAGGACACAGACACACAGGCACACAGGCACACGCACACACACACACACACACACACACACACACACACACAAACACATGGCATAGAGGCCTGGAGCCAAGAAAGCTCCAACTACAACAGTGGTTCTCAACCTTTCCAAGGCCGTGACCCTGCAGTACAGTTCCTCATGTTGCAGTGACCCCCAAACCAAAAAATAATGTTGGTGGCTACTTCAAAACTGTAATTTCGCTACAGTTTTGATTTCCAATGGCTTTAGGTGACCCCTGTGTTTTGGTCATTCGAGAACCACTGGACTACAACCTTTCCTCTGCGTGGAAAGGAGTATCTGAGCAGGGCGTTGAGCTGCAGCTCACTGGATGGACCGCATCTGCTCAACTGTGATGTCCGTGTTGGGACTAGACAATAAGTAACCTGTGCTAGCAGGAAAACTAGGTAGCACGCAACTGCAGCGTTTCCACTTATTTTGCAACTTTCGTGTTTTCTTAAAATGAGAGATCTTGATGCTAAATCTTCTGGTACCAATATAGCCGAATAAAATTTAACATACCACCTGATTATGTGTACAGGAGGCATGATAAAATGTATAAAATATGGTGACTGCTTCAACTTTCTGAAATTTCTTACAGTAAATGATTTATCACTATACTCCTCTTCGCTTCAAGCACACTTGTCTCATCATTTCTACTACTTTCGGGAGCAGCTCTGGAAGTTCTCTTTCATAAGTGTCTTTGGTTGACGAATTGCGGCTGCCTCAAATCCTAGATCAATCAGAATGTTTAAACAGTTCTAGATATGTTGGCTGTGGTGCAGAGCCGGAAGTGACGTAGTATAAAGCCCAGCGGATGAGGCGGATGAGGACACAGCCTGCTGTTTTTCCTTGCCAGCTTTTCTGGTGGACGGTACCTGCCAGCAGTATTCATAGCTCCTAAAGACATCAATGGGAAAGGGTTGGGGAAATAGCTCGGTAGAATAAGAGCTTGCCTGGCTAAACCAAAGGCTTGAGTTCAATCCCTGGTTCTGCAAAATAGATAAATAAATAAATAAAAGACATTGATGAAAGAGAACTTCCAGATGTGCTCCAGAAAGTGGTAGGAATGATGGGAGAGACATGTTCTAAGGAGGGCAAATATTTTGATGAAAGATTAACAATAATGTGTCTTCTACTGAAACAAATTTTTAAAAATGTGTAAACACTCACCACATATTTTGATCATCATTTATACACATATATATGTGTATGTATACATATAGGTACGTATCCTACACATATATGTTGGCATATATCCAGAACATGGGTGAAGTTTTGTATTAAATTTGGAATATCATTTGATGATTTCTATTTTGGAGAAGCATGAAAAATCTTTAAGCATTGTTCAAAATATGACTTACCAGGGAGCATACGTTTTTAGCATATGTTTTATTCAATATGTTGACAAAGGAAGATAAAATGAAATCACTTGTAATCTAATAAAAAATGAACGATGTTACATTATTTCAAAAATTTTCCTCCATTATTTATTGTTATTCTTCATAAATCATCATCTTATCATAACTGGCTATGTATGGTTCTAAAAGTGAAATTTATGATTATATCATTTTGTACTTCTAACTTCTTAAGAAAGAATGTACTTGTTTGTCCATAATTACTGAATTTGCTTATTAACAATTATAGAAATTGTTGATATCTTCTTACTGTCAGAATTTTATTCTTATTATTCTTTTCCCTTGCACTTTAGGAAAAAAACTTTTTTTCTACTTTTTTTTTTTTTTAAAAGTAGAATATATTTATTGGAAGAAAGAAAGCTTCTGCCTGAGAGAGAGAGACAGAAGGGGGTTCAGAGCAGATTGTCCCCCTTAAAGTTGAGAAAGTTTAAAAAAGGTGAATTTTTCAGTGAGATAATTTCTTGTATTAGTCTCAATTTTATTAACTACTTTTCTCTGCATTTCTATTTCTCATTTTCTTCTCTTGTTCTATGAACTATTATAAAGCTAATCAACGCTAATGAGATTATATTCTAAATTATTCTTCTAATTAGTTCCCCCATTTTGAAATGTCATTAATCCTTTGAATTAATTGTTTTCATATGAATATGTATGGCATACTTTTCTAGGAAGTCTGTCTAATTTAGTTTGCTGATTGCACTACTAATCACCCACATAATTTTTGGTTATCCTTATCAAATAATGTTTACTGAGGCTTAAGTTTATGAAATACAGCTATGACAGGTACCGTGCAAGCCCTCTGTAGCTTAATCTGTTTTGATCCATGCTTGCAATGTCTCTTTAATTTCTCAGCTTTCTTTGCTTCCTCTCTCGCCCGTAACATGGTTTCACACTAGTACCTCACATAGAATGAAAGAGTCTTCAGTGGTGCAATGTTCTGCTTCTTAGAGTGACTGCATATGTTTGTCTATCCAGGATCTCTGTTCTTTTTTGGGGGAAACTGCAGTCCCCTAATGCTAGGACTCTACTTAGGCCTCTTTTAAGCATATTCTCTCAGAACAATATAACCATCAGATTTTTACAGCTATTGTGCATCTGGTTAACTTTAGTGCAGAACTATCAGCCAGTGGTGGTGGACATAGCTGTGCTATTATCACCCTGTTACCCTTAGTAGGAAGTAGAGAAATGAGACGTTTGCTAAATGCTCACCTGTTAACTCATTCTCCCCTTCTGAAGGAAAGAACTTATAAAGCAAACAAAGAATAGTTCAGCATCACCAGGCGCGTATTCAAAAAACACTTTACATATAGAGGAAGAAAAGCAGCAATAATAAAAAAGGTCTATGAATAATACATAATCCCTTACTCCTGACCCAGGTAATTCTTTGCTCATGTTCTTCCACTAATATTAAATCATAATTTGCCAGGAAACCTGAATGTATAAATCAAGGCTGGCCTCCACACAAATTGACAATTGCCTTCCCAGGCAAGAACGTTGGCTCTTCCCTCTTTTCTACTTGCCTTGTAATTCGGAAATGGACTCATAATGCGGCAGCAGGCTTCGGGTACTCAGTTTTAGAACTGCTAGGCATCTTCTTCATGACACCATAAAACAACCCAAAGCCTGAGGTACTAATTGATTCGTTTTGAAACCAACCCAATAATTTCTCTAGGGCAAACGTAGAAGAGATATTATTTTATTTAACAAACTAAATAACTTATGTCTCCATAGCTTCAGATCATACCTGAGAGCTGACTCCCTTGGGTGCAGTTTCTTTTCTCCTTTTCAATTATTTCGCAGTAAGAAATAAAAGAATAAGGCAAGGTTCTAGCAGGCTCCTTCAGTGAAGGGTGCTTTATTGCTGTAAGACTACCTTGGGCTAATTCCACACTAAAACTGCTGGAGCATGAAAGCCCCAAAATTGCATTTTTAAAAAGACCTAAAATGCCAATTTTAGATCACAGTATAAGCCAGTAAACTAACTTCTAGAGTTTTTTGAAAGAAGCAAAATGTCAGCTGCGTGGTAAAAGTTAAGACATAAAGCTGTGAGTTTGGTGTTTCCTGTGAAATCCTAGATCGAGATCCCTGTGATTGCAGTAGTGCGAATTTCAAAAGGCCTGGCGCAAAGTAGGTATGGTAAAATGTGGGAAGAATGGTTAAGTGGGCGAAAGGAAAGGTCCGTTTCAGAGCCCATGAAGGCTTTGTGGTGCTTAGCGGAATTACAAAACGACAAATCCCATACCTCCAAAGTGCTGCTCACTGTTAGCCGTCTTTCTCTCATTCTTGTAGTCTTTACCTTGACTTTATTCTGTATTTCAGGCAGGGGTCATTTCTGAACTCTGGATACTGACTTCTAAAATACTGGGAAAAGATTAGTAAAATAAAGTCTTCCCAAAGGAAAGAATCTTGTCTAATTTACCCATTGCTGACTATGTACATTGAACATGGCCAGAGCAGAAACTGCATAGATAGCTGAGACATATATGCATAGGGTGAGAAGTAGGAGCAAATAATTTTTCATATTGTGTGGCAAAAACTCATTACACTCGAGAGGTGTTACAAAATCAGTGGTTTGAGGCAGATTTTTAGATTTTTATTTGAACTGGGGATTGAACTCAGGCCCTGGCACTTGCCAGGCAGGCACTTCACCGAGTTATCTCCCCAGCCCCGATGAAGCAGATTTGTTTTTCTGTCTTTTTGAGACAGGGTCTTGTTATGCGTTTCAGGCCGGCCTTGAGCTCACTTTTGCAGCCCAGGCTGGTCTTGAACTCACACCAAACCTCCTGCCTCAGCCTCCAGAGTGCTGGGATTACAGGCGTGCGCCAACACGCCCGGCTTGAAGCAGATTTTTGACTGCAGAAAAATCCTGGATTTATAGAGGTAATGAATTATGAGAGAAAATATAATGAGTTTAAGTGATAAAAAGGATCTCAGTGCATGCTACACGCATGCGTGAGATATTATCACATGCGATCCTATTAGCTTTTCAACTAATATTTGTTAAAAATTCATTGAAAGCAAAAGAAAAAAAAAGCATTCAAGGTTTTCTTATTGTGACATTCTTGCTTTATGTAAGTACCCAAGAAGCTGTCAACTTGTAAAATAGTTGGGTTGGCATTTTTCTTTCCAAGAATTCAAATCAGTATATTCACATGTTCTTCCTTGCTTGTAATGCAATATAACTAAGGGTTCAAAATATATAGGTAGCTTGTCATGAATATTTATTTTATTACACCCCCCACATATAGAAATTATTTGGAAAGAAAATTGCTATCTGATCCTCAAATAGTTGCAATTTTAGCAACACACTTTTCATTACCAAAAATGTAAGCAATTAGATTAGGTTTAGGGGCTTGGCAGGATGGCTCAGTGGTCTAAAGCGCCTGCTTAGGAAAGCCTGGGTGGCTCAAGGGACCGCGGTTCGATCCTCGGCACCACATGCCGCACCAGCCCTGCCCTCAGGGAAGGCTGAGCCCGCCACAAAAATAAATAAACAAACAAACAAAAGTTCTGAAACAAGAAAGAATAAAAATAAATAAAATTCTAAAAAAAATAGATTAGGTTTAATCTTCACTCAATTCAATAAACATGTACCGCAAGTCTGACATTGAGAGACAAATTGCTAAGTATCAGAAACGAGTCCTGGTCCTGGGAGATAGCTCAATAGAATAAACACTTGCCTGGCAAGTAAAAGGTCCTGAGTTCAATCCCCATTACTGCCAAAAAAGAAAGAAAGAAAAAAGAGTCTGAGCTGTTTTATGTAATGAACTAATGGACTATATGCTCCTTTTTTAGAAGCCAAGTGTACCAGAAGACAAATATAGGGGTAAAAGAAAACATCTTCCACCTACTGAGTGATACATTATAAAATAATAACTTTATCATAAGGAAGTGCTCCCTGATTCAGACTATATTCTTTTTGGACATTAATGATTTTAGATTGAATTCAATTGCCTGGTTGTACAAGTTTTATTAATATGTCATTAGATTGAAATATAGTTCCTTTGGAGGAATGTTCTTTCAAAACATTATTAATTAACAACAAAAATAAAAGTAATATTAGATGATGATTTATTTTTAATCAAAGGCCTTATGCTGGGTATATTCACTTATGTCAACAAATATACTCTGATAGGACAAAGGCAAAAAGTTAGTCTTTATTTTTGCTTTTTGAAACTACTACATCCTCAATTGCTAGGTGTAAATGCAGAATGAATGCTTATTAAGTTTGCTTACTTCACGACACCACTGGTGAAATAATATAAATGAACCACCTTTGAAGACGGGGTCTGCACTGCATTTCCACAGAGCCTGAGGAGACACATAACATTTCACTAGATTACCTAATTATCAGAAAATTACTACCAGCTGAATAAATGGGAGCATTTCAGTCCTCCTAGTGAAGATGTGCTTTTATCTTTAAAATGCCATAGATAGGTTAAAAAAAGAGGCAATTACCTGTCAGTTCTACTGCAAAGGTTGTAATATTCAACATCTTTTCCATGACAGAATTTTCTAAGGGTTAGAAAATTAGCTGCTAAATAGGTCATAGCTTCTGCAAACAATGCTTTTTTTTTTTTTTTGTCACCAATGTTCTCAATTAACTGAAAAGGCCAGTGCACTCCCCTGACTTTAACTTGTATCTGTCAGAACTTAAATTTGTCTGGCCAGTTTTTTATTTTTTTATTTTAGGGAAAGGTCTACTGGGTGTTCAGGGTCTCACTACTAGATCAGATTCAATGTTCCACCTATTTACAGCCTCCCAAGAGCTGGGATTACAGGCACATACCACCATGCTCAGTCTCAGTAGCCATCTCAGTGCACCCTGGGTGCGTGGCCACACAGCAGGCCTGGGTATTGAACCACCAGGCCCTGCACCTGCTTGCAGTTACTTTAATCTGCTGAGCTATTTGGCCGGCCCTTGTCTGGCCATTTCCGTTTACAGTTGCATTGCACTCCCATGGGGCCATCCTTTCTTGGATTCCTTGTGTTATTCAGTTTTCCACTGATAAGGGGAGATACCTGAGTGAGTCCACTTGAAAGGGAGAAAGATTTCTTTAGGATCAAGGTTTTGGAGGGGTCAGTCCATGGCATGGTTTGAACCATCTTTCTGAGCCTCAGCCAAGGTCAAACATCAGAACTGGTGAGCAAACCTGCTCAGCAAGCAGCAAATAGGAACCAAGGAAAGCGAGCAGGGCCGGAGACGAACCCAGAGTATGACTCAAGGTGCAGGGCACCCTCCCAGGACCTGCTTCCTCTGCCTGTGCTCAACATCTTCAAGTTTGCCTAGGTTCTCCAAAGTCTACTATGCTAAGAATGCATACACTGGCCAATGCATCCAAGAGGCCACAACCGTCCTGGACAGTCACTTCCTGAAGGCCTCACCTCTGCTCGCCACAAGGCCAGCCCTCAAACACATGAGCTTTAGAAGAACATTCTAGATCAAACAGAATTCAAGTACACAACAATTGATTTTTTCTGTCTTCAAGAATATTTCTATTTCTGGCTGATATGTTCTAGATATGCAGCAATTTTCTGTTTTAGTTGCAAATATTTTAAAATATTTATTTGGATGTGAAATCATCTTGCAGGGTAAGCCCTCAAATCATGCTGTTTTCCCAGTCCATTCATTTTCAATAACAGATCCAATTTCCCTGAAAATTGGACCTAGCTGGAAAGTAATGAGCCTTAAAAACCAAAGCTCCGAAGTGTCAGCCCTGATCAGCCTACTCCTGCCTTACCTGGTATTATGGCTTGTGTCTGGTTGTCCCCCCTGGTTGTCATGCAGTCATGGGGCAGGGACTTTTAGAGTATAAGATTAACTCATGATCCGCTGGGATTATGGGTGATCCACTGCGATTGCTGGGATTATGAGAGTGAGTGTGACGCCCAACCTGGGCAGAGGGCCTGCATGCGATGCCTCTCTTATATGGCAGAGAAGCAGACTTCCTCTCTGCTGCCATTGCTGACGCTACTCCTCCCTTGGGTTCTCTTGCTCTTTGCCACCGCCGTGACCTGATGCTCTGTGCCCTGCGCCACTCTGCCTTGGAGCCATCCAAGTATGGACTAAAACCTCCAGTAACCGTGAGCTGAGTAAACGTCTCCTTCCTTCACTTTGGGTGTTGGGTATTTGTAACCACGATGAGGGATGAGAAACCCCGATGCCTGGAGTCGCTATTCTCTTCCTCAGTGGTTATTTTGTAAGGCAGATAACGCAAAAGTGGGCGGGTCAAGCTGGCATTTTTGATCCAGTTTTTGTTTTCTAATGTCTTTAGTATAGAGTCTACAGGGTCTCACTCACAGATCAGACTCGTAGTGATGCTCCTGATGTTTTCAGCCTCTCAAGCGCAGGGGTTACAGGCACGCACCACCATGCCCAGTCTCAATTGCCATCTCAACGTGCACTCGAAGCCAGGGCCGGCGTGGCACGCTGGGGATTGAACACCGGCCACTGCACTCTGCAGAAGCAAGTGCTTTAGTCTTGACTTGCAGTTTTGAAGGCTCATTATTTTCTGGTTAGGTCCGTTCTCTGGCAAACACAGGTTCCACTGAGAGCAAAAGAACTGCGGTTTCTGGGGCTGGGGAGATAGCTCCGAGGCACAAGTGCCTGCTGGGCAAGTGCAAGGTCGTGAGTTCGAACCCTGGTCCCCCCCCCAAAAAAAAAAAAAAAAAAAAGAACTGCGGTTTTTACATTTGCATGAGTCACACCGCGGCTCCTGTGCAGGAAGACTGACTCCTCAGGCCGCACATGGGCCATGTGGGGGCAGCAAGTCCCTTGCTCCAAGAGACCCAGGGAGGCTCCTCTCCATTGTCTCTTTCCTCCTACGTGTGGAAGGATTCTGGGTGCTCGTTGCTGGGTGCTGTGCACTCTTCCCAGCAGCCTTCGCGCTTGCCATTTCTTTATTCATTATAACAAAGAAACAAAGCTATGCTCTGGACTCTTGTCGCCACCCAGCACCACCGGTGATCTTGCTGTGTCTCTTACTGAACTCAAAGTTGCACCTCAGCCTCGGAACAAGAGGCACACGCTCCAGCTGGGCCAGTGCCAGCCTTACCCGCCTTAGCTGTTCACCCTACATTCCTGCCATTCAAAATTCCCTTTTACTCTCCGGCCTGGAGATTGCACGCTGCCCGTGTTCATGCCTGGTCGCCAGGTTTCCCACAGAGGGCTATGCTATAAAATGCAACGTGGCTGTAAAAGAAATGTATGTTCTGGTGTACGCGCAATATCCTTCACTGGACACTGAAGATCTTAGAATAACTGCAATAGTCCGGTTGTATAAATTTCATTATTAAGCCAGTAGACTGCAATAAAAGTTCTTTCAGGTGAAGGTTCTCTCGACATATCATTTAATAAATAATAAAAGCAAATGATGCACTGTACATAATTCCTTTTCCAAAAAGGTTTTATCACAAATGTATTCACTATTGCCTGTAAATATTTCCCCAAGGACAAAGTTCAAGATTTACTCTTTATTTTTGCTTCTAAAACTATATCAGACCTTTTGGACTTTGGCTTGAGAGCCACATTTGTTCGTGGGATGTGACTTCAGGCACCCTGCCGCGCATCTGCGTTTTGTTCCCACCTGTGTCCAGAGCAGGTCAAATACTGCGAGAGCTGCAGACTTTGTGCTGTTCATCACTGGAACCCAGAGAGTTATCACAGGGGTGGGGTGTGGGAGGAAGTCAATAAATATTTGTATTTGAATGCATAAATGGGGGCCGGAAGAGCTGAGACTCAACGCTGCTCAATAAGTATCTGCAGACTACCATCTGACGAGACTGGACTTGAAATAACATATGGCTGTGAGGTGGTGAGGTATGGTGTGCCGACCTTTATGCAGACTAGCATAATTTCTAACCTTCTTTTGTATAAATGTAAAACAGCTATCCTAAAAAATTCTTTCTTATTAAAACAGAAATACAATGTTCAATTTTCTCTTCACTTCACGAAATTATTTGGCATGGGTTGATTGAAACAGTGACAGGTCATCAATATTAATAGGAAAATTTATATAGTCTTCGAAACAAATATCTGACCTCCTAGAACTTTCTTTTTTTCTGAAGGATGCATTATTATTTATTTAATCTTTTAATTAATCTATTTAGTATAGGGTCTTGCTTGGACTCGTAGTGATTCTCCTGTTTTCAAGCTTCCGCAGCGCTGGGGTTACCACTGGGATGACCACTGGGTGGGCGTGCCACTATACCCAGTTTTGGGTTGGCATGGTGTCCTAGGACGACATAGCATGCGATATTGATATTGAACCTACCTGGGCCTTGTGCTTGCCAGGCAAGCATTTAGACTGCCCATCTATCTGTGATCTGTGGTAGAGCAGTTATTCTCAAGTGGGATAACATACAAAAAGTAAAGTAAATATGTTTTCTGTAGTGACTAAAAGAAAGTTAATATTCTAGTTTCCTGTCGCATTTTGCAAGTAGATAAAGTCTAAACTCTTCACGAGGACATTCAACACTCTGGATGCTTTGAATGCTATTATAATAGAAAGTTGTATTATGCCAAAGAATGGTTTTGAACTCCTGGTATCTGACCCTTCCTCTTTTGGAGGGTTAGCTATTGAAACGAATTGAAGAAAAGTAGCCAAATTATCACAAGACACAGGAAATGTCTAGTAAATAGTTTAATCTTTGGTCCTTTTTGAGATTTTACTAATCTGAATTAATTTCATAAGTCAACGCATGAAACCTGAATTGGTTTCTCTGAAATGACTTTGCTGCTTGAAGAAAATGAGAATAATCACATTTTAAAAACTGATATTGGGGTCAAGGAGATAGCTCTGTGGCATAAATGCCTGCCTGGCAAGTGCAAGGTCATGAGTTTGAACCCTGGTCCCACAAAAAAAAAAAAAAAAAAAAAAAAAAAAAAAAAAAAAAAAAAAAAAAA
>PVJA010004747.1:0-83446 GCA_004027025.1 Myocastor coypus | reverse complement strand
AAGGAAGGAAGGAAGGAAGGAAGGAGATTTATTTAGCTCAAGTTTTGGAGATGAGTGTACTTGAGGAAGTGAGGCTTGGTGTGGGAGAGAGAGATCACATAACCAGGTGGAGATGGTGGGAAGGGCCCAGACTTGCTCTTTTACAACAACTTTCTGTAGAACTAACCTGAGGCCCAGGAGAACTCTTTCATTCTTCCTGAGACAAATCTATGTTTTGTCTACATATTTTCTATATATTTGGCTATTGTGGTTTTAGTATATTTTGTTGATTATTTATTTATTTATTTGTGTATTTATTTATTTATTTATTTATTTATTTATTTATTTATTGTAGAAACATTTTCAGTGTATTTGGCTGTTTCAGGGTCTCACTATGCAGCTCAGACTCCTGTTTTCAGTCCCCGCAGTGCTAGGATTACAGGTATGCACCATTGTGTCCAGACTCTGCCTGGCTCAGAGCAGGACCACCTTGGCATGTGGTGCCGAGGATGGAACCATGGTCCCTCTGTTTGCCTAAGCAGACACTTTAGTCCACTGAGCTATATCAGCAGCCCTTGACTGATTTTTTAAATATTCTGTTCTTTAATGAAAACCTGTTGAAAACCAGCAAGGACTCTAATGATACTACAACACTGAGTCATCTTTCCTTCACTGCACAGTGACTAATAAGAAACTAATTTTAAATAAATATTTATCAAATGCCTCTTTCAGATAAAATACAACTAATTTATTCCTTTGAAAAGTTTAAGGAGAAGCTATAAGCTAAAATCTACCTATTATAGCCAACTGTGCTGGTGTAGCTTACCAAGTCTACACTGATCACCTACTATGTGCCAGAGTTCAATCTTAGAACTATAGAAGCTAATTATCAAGCAGTGTTCTGCACAATATATTCTCAGTCTAGTGGGAGGGTGACATTTGAACAGGTGATGAAAAGAAATGTGTTAAACGTCACAATGTGGTTATACACAAAGTGATATGAAAATGCAAATTAAGGTAAATTATTCAGCTCAGTGGGGCTTCCCCTAGAAAGACACCCTTGATCTAGTCTCATGAATAAACAACAGTCATTCCATACAACACTTAAAGAAATCTCAACGTATTGGTCACTTGCATTTCTTGGACAACCTTCAAACTTTGCAACTTGTGGTCACTAATTCTGCTGTAAGAACACTGTCCTTTAAGAGCATGGTGACCCAGGAACGCTGGTTGAACACACTACTCCGCCTACTGTCATTTACCTTCTTCTTACTTTTTTAGGGAAAGAGTCCAGGATGGAGAAATCCATCTTCATGGTTCGGCTTTTCAGTCCACAGAACCTGAAGGATCTCACCAAGTTTCTGGCTGGCTCCCAGCTTCCTCACCCATAACATAAGAGTGACTGGTTAAGTCTCGGCTGCCCTTCCTGGCATCAAGATCTGGTAAATTAGTGGACTGGGAGAAGGAATCTCAAGAAATATGGATATTTAGTAGAGGAAATTAGTGAGAAAGGTGGGAGGCTAAAGCTACTTAGGTGTTATTTATCTTTTAGGATTTATTTTTATGATTAAGGGAACTGGTGGAGCATAACCATATGGTTTGTATTGCTGGAAAAAAAAAAAAAAAGCCCAATGCTGGGTCACTTAGAAACTAAAGAGCTACGCTCGGCATCCACAGGCCTGGCGAGGGGCCCCTACGTGGCTGTGATGTGCACCAGGGGCAAGGACTCAGCTCCATGCAGCTGCATACTGAAACCTGTATGGGTCCAGTGAAGCTTTCTTACTGAGCACTAATCCTGTCAAGTGAAACCTGCCTCTCCTACTCCCCTGAGTAGTCACCCTACCCTCTTCTGGGCCCACTTCCTGTGAAAAATATTTTAACATTGTTTCCATTCCTATATGTTTAGATAAACAATAAACACATTCAGCACTGGAACCAGTATGAATATACCTCGCCTCTTGGTCTTTTACACTTCCCCGCCAGACCCCTAGGCCCCATTCATTCCAGATCCTTCCCTCATCTCCATAAGGTCTTTCCCTGCTTCCTATCATCTGGTTTTTATTGTACTCTAAATTATTTATATTTTGTGTCCCTTGTGTAAGAGATACTATGTGCTATTTAACCTTCTGCATCTGACCTTACTTCACTTAGCTTGGTGGTCAGGCTCACCCATTCTCCTATGAGTGGTTCAGACCTCTCCTTGCGTATGGCCGAGTAACACTCCATGGTGTAGAGTTCAATGAAAATGGTTGCATGCCTCAGGAATAGAAAAACATATAAAAATATTTTAATATTAAATTTGTTGAGACATCATGAAATTAATACAAGTTACATTTGGCCTCTGCGATTACAAGAGCTGCTCAACATGGTAACCATTAACTTC
The DNA here is from genome assembly GCA_004027025.1 of Myocastor coypus. NCBI lineage: Eukaryota > Metazoa > Chordata > Mammalia > Rodentia > Myocastoridae > Myocastor > Myocastor coypus. The sequence goes on along the minus strand of PVJA010004747.1, from coordinate 81,084 downwards.
CAAGCATTAACTAGTACAGTGAACTGCTGTTTGGGTAACCTTAGTCATTGACAGTGCTGCACATGCGTCTCCAGTCTCTCCTCTAAGGGATGGCCGAGTAGAGAGGCTTCTACATATCCTACTTCTTCTAGGGTCCCCCATAGGAGGATAACACCATTCTTTGAAAATTCATCATGCTGTTTTTCTTTTCCTAATGTGTGAATAGGTTTTGTTGGTGGAATCTGTATGTGCCATGTTTCCTTCATCCGTTAGTCTCTTGATAGGTATGTAAGCTACCTCCAAGATTTAGCTATTAAGAGCTATGCAGGGATCACTGTAAAATGATTTCTCTGACTCTCTCCAGGATGACCCAGAAAATCAAATGAAGTCTCTATTCTTAGCTTGCTAAGCAATCACCACACTAACTCCCACAGGGGCTGCACTGGCTTCCATTCCCACCCCAAATGCAGAAAGGTCCCTTTTCCCCATCATATCAGCCAGGATTTGTTCCCTGAGTGCTGACGATGGCCATTCTCTCTGGAGTAATGAGCCTCGGTGTCATTTTAAGCTTCATTTCTCTAAATAGCCAAGGAAGCTGTGTTTCTTAAGATTTCTTTCTCAACACTACCACAATAAAGCACCGAGCTTCCAATACCTGACCTTTTGGGAGATGACCAAGCCAATCCAACCAATAGCACCATAGAACAGAATGCACTGAGATGTTAAAAAAGGAAATCAGATATCAGTGACAGAACAGCAAAAAATTCTTCCCTTTCACAATTATAGAAGTTACTTGGAAATTGTTATATCACATATAATAAAAGAAATTGCTTTAGGAGAAGCTGTCTAAGACTCTAATATTACAATTAATTTCTTTTCCTGGGATTGATTTAGTAACCTTTCTAATGATCTTACAAGCCTTTCTCCTCATGATCTTTCTTACACCCCACACAACCCCACCCCCAGCCCATCTCCATCTGCAGACAAAGAGGGTAGGAGGGGAGAAAGCTAAGCCTTACAACAGCTGTTTCCTGCCCTGCTGGTGTGCAGCAAGATAAACAAACCTGGAGTGCAATTGCACCCCTCCAGTCCTAAATCTCTTCCTAGTGAGAAAGCCTTTCTACCAATTTAAATACATATTCCATTTCTGAATGGGGCTCAGCAGGGTCAGGCAAAGTGTGATAATGGCACACTAGCGGGCCTTAATCTTCAAGCCTGTTCTTGCCTTTACCCTGGAGGATTTCCTCTGCATACATCTTAGATGAGTATAACAATACTCTGGAATCTTCTATGTAACGAATGTTCCTACACATTCATTTATGCACAGCTTGCTGGGAGAAAACTGAACCGAGACATTTTGAAATGGAAACTGAGAAGAGGAAAACAAGTAAGAGATTTCCCTACAAATGTAGACTCTGAAGCCTAAAGGGAATTGTGTTTCCACTTACAATGCAGAAAAAAATTGGTCAGCTCTCTGGAAGCCTAACAGGTGTTTTCCCAGGCTAGACAAATAGGGAGGTGCAATGGTACATAAAAGCAGTGAAAATTGAAATGTTCTGTAGGCCACCTATCCACTGTGGCTTTCCTTTCTCAGTGATCTACAGTTGGAGCAGAGCTCTAAGATGAATCTCTACCTGACCCTGGCTGAATCATGGCCAGCAGTGCTCACAAGGCCACCAGCTACGGGGCCCCTGAGATGTGGTGTGTCTGTAGGCAGAGCTCCTCCCTGTGGACTTCCTTGGCCAACACCAGTGCTTGCAGAATGGGCCCAGTGTTCTACCTTCTGTTGGAGCAATTGGAGGATTCTTCTCTGGTGTTCCCTTCAAACCCTGGTGGTCTACTAATAGCAGCCGGTTGGCCAATTTGTGGTATTTCTTGCAGGCACTATGTTCTAGTCCTCAACTTAAAGGAAGAAAATAAGAATAAGAGAGCTGAAATAAGCCAGCATTTCCCAGACCGGGACTGGCCCTGGTCTCTGCCCACTGACTGACCTCTCAGCTTCTGCAGTAACCTCTGGCCTTCTCCTTCTCAGGAGCAGGGAGAAACCTGAGGAAAACACACTCCCTGTGCATCCTAGTGCATCTCACAGTCAAGACAGTGCTTGGCACGGCTGAGGAGCAGAGAGAAGTAGCAAGACAAGGCCCCCATCTTCAAAGCAGAAGGCAAAGCAAGAGAAAAGAAGGCCCATGAAGAGAGGCACTTGGCTCAAATTCCTCTCATTATATCCCACTTTTGCAGCTTATTTTGAATTTAGATTTTTATAACAAATAGTAAACCAATCTAACTTCAATGGGAGAGAGACAAAGGTAGAAGATCATGTGCTTTCTGTACATTCAATAATTTTCATTATCATTTGAATAATGATAAGATTTTGAGACACTATTTGTTCTGCAATAATTTTTATCAAATAATTCAGGAAAACAAATATGTTGTTGTTACTACACAAATACCACTGCACGAAATGTGGCTGCTTTTGGAGTTGATAATAAGTATTACAGAGATGAGCTCCGCATGCTAGATCCCAGGGATTGCTATACCAGTGTGCATAGAAACTCCCCAAAGAGCCGAGTAGCCTTTTGGGACTAGGCTTGTGCCCAGTTTCTGTGAATCCACATCACCCTGACAGCACATGTTATCCAAAGAACACAAATAGTATAATACTATAAAATATTTATTTTTTACTTTTTAGAGCATTTGGTTGTTGCAGGGTCTCATTACACAGCTTGGACCACAGTAATCCTCCTACTTTCAGCCTCCTCAGCACTAGGATTGCGAGCATACACCACCACACATGGACTTTGGCCAGCTCAGCCCACCCTGCAAGCCAGAGCTAGCACAGCATGGGGTTCCAGGGTTCAAACCATGATCCTTGAGCTTATCTAAGCTTGCCTAAGCTTGCCTAGGCAGGTGCTTTAGTCCCCTGAGCTATCTCACTGGCCCCAATATAATAAAATATTTATGTAATTTATTACATTGTAATTTTGGGAAAATAAATACAATCATTAAAGAAAATGATATTAGCAGGGTAAATATGCATATGTATATGCATAGATACAAGTAAAATTATTTTGAGTCACTATGTCGCAGCATGTATGCAAATTAACCAAGGTACATAACTGACATACAGATGAGGACTAAAGTCATGCAACTTTAAGAAGAAAATGAAGATGGAAATTATGATCTTGAATTTTGCAGTATCTCTATTATGATACCAAAACTGATAGTAACAAAAGAGTTGGGCTGAATTAAAACTAATATCTGTGCTTCACAAAATACTATCAAGCAAAAGAAAAGGCAAGCCACAAAATAGCACAACACATGTAAATCATGTCTCTGATATGATAATTAGATCCATAAAATATATGAGCATAGTAGAATTGAAAGTTCACCACTGTACCAATTTTAATTCATCTCAAGAAATTCTAAATGTAAAAGGGAGGCTATAAAGTACATAAATTAAAACCTACATATAGTCATATTAATAATTGATAACCATATAACATATGAAAATAGGTACCAAAATCAAACCAAGCCAGTACACACCATTACTTGCATTGAAGAAATGAAGAAAGTGAATGAATATAGAACTGCAAAGTAACTTGAGATTGGAAATGTTCTCCCTATTCAATTTAACTTTGAAATATAAAGATACAAAACTGAACTCCCCTTATTTTTTGCAGCGGACACAATGGCACATGTTATTACTTGTAGCTTATTGATATTAAGTTCTATGAATTAATTTCTGGGTAATTATAATATCTTAAAATATCCATTATATTACTAAACTATAATTTTAAAGAACAATGTTATACAAAGTTAGCAAACTAATGCTGTTAATTAACATTTATCAAGTAATAAGATTAATCTAGATATTAATACAAATTCATTGCCTCCAAAAATCAGAAAGTGAATTTTAATTTATTGTAGTAAGTTGGAAGATATTCAGACTAGAATATTTAACCAAAAACATATTTATAACATTTTTTAATCATGGAAAATGAAGAATATGTTAGTTACTAAAGAGAATTCTTATTCTTTTTAGTTTTCTACTTCACTTGAAAAAAATTTCACTCTATTATGCATTCAATATATTATGCTTTTACAGCTTAGTACTGTAAATATGATTTTCACTCAATTTTATCCATTTTACCAAAATGCAGCTTGTCTATAAAATAGTTCACCTTCACTCAGTTCTGCCTAAAGAATCCACAAGTATATCTCCAACAGGTGTAATGTTCAAAAGCCTTAATAAATGCTCATTGAATTAGTGACTTAATTAATATAGTCATACAAAATGCTGTCTAACCTTGTTCATTATTATGAGGAGAAAGTGGAAAGAAGTCATCGATGTGATTTTCTTTCTCCATTGCATTCTACTCATGTTTGTCCTTCTGACTCACCTCTCTAATTGAGTATTGCTGAGAAAATTGTTTCACAGTGTTTTCTGACTAGCACCCTCGACATCAATGGGATAAGGCATCTCAGAATCCTTGGTTTCTCCCATCAAATTGCTCCATAAACACTACCTGAATAAAAAATGATTTAGTGCTTTGTTACATTCATGTTTTTAAAATGATTAAATGCAAAAATGACATTTTTGTCCCACCCAGCATACAATAAACCATCAGTGAATTCTTGCAGCTATTGTGGTGTTATTTGGTTAAGTGAGAATAACAGAAGGGAGAAAGATATTCTATGCAATTCTTATTCCTTGTGACAAAGAAATCGATACATTATTTTAAAGTAACATACCAATAGTGTTGGTTATGTTAGATTGTTTAAGTTATACATCTCCACAATTTATTCACTTTAGAAGATAAATATTGGAATTCCATTTGATATATACTAGATTAGATATGACATGCATAGTATTGAAGGGAAAACTTACAACCTATATTTATTTTTGATTATATATCAACTAGATGTGATTCCTAAATATCTTACGATTTATAAATAATATAAATATTTGGTATTTACATAGGAATTTAGTGTTAAAATAATACTTGCACATATTTAATCACTGATCAAATATGTAAAATGTAGATGAACACATTAAACCCAGGTCTTCAGTTGGCAAAAGCATTGAGCAACCCATTGAGAAAGGAAAGATTGATTAATTACTCATTTGGAACAATTATCTACCCAATGCCCTACTCCAGTACTCCTTAAATTGTATCATATCTTCATTTTATCTTAGAACTCAAGATATATATATATATTTTTTTTAAACTTGTGATACAGCATAAAGCAAAAGATCATTGAGAGTTCTATTAAACTCAAATTCTTACATGAAATTATACAAATATAGGGAGGAGGAGAGAGATGAAAGCATTGAGAAACAAGCTGAGCTCAAGCGTACAGGAAAAGAGAAGTCCTGTGGTATTGACATGGGAGACACACAGAGTCCATGAGTGAGAGGAAGGTGACACACCGTCATAGGAGAAGGAGAGCAGTCTGCCCATGAACACAGTACGACAGCAATCTCCAAAGAAAGTCAGGACTGCAAAGTATCTTGCTCATCAATTCTAGTTGATTATTTAAGCATACAATCCTTGTATATATTCAAAGAAATAAATAAAAATAGCATCACCAACAATAACAGCTAAAGTCAACAATTCATTTCAAACTTAATGTAATGAATGGTGGGCCAGTCAAATAGCTCATCCAATTAAAGCACCTGCAAGCAGGGGCAGGTACCAGGGGTTCAATCCCCAAGACTGCCATGCTGACTCTGCCCACGGGGCGCGCTGACACGGAAATTGAGACTGGTCATGGTGGCAAGCGCCTGGAATCCCAGCTGTTGAGAGGTTGTAAACAGATGGATCACTACAAAGTGTGATCTAGTAGTGAGACCCTGAACACCATGTAGACCTTTCCCTAAAATAAAAATAAATAAATAAATTAAATAAATACATAAAAATAAAAGCAATCACAGTTGAATGAGAAAAGCTGCATGGAAATAAATTGACAGTTGGATTATGTGTGGCAAAAAAAGGATGGAAATTTGAAAGGATTATGGATTGTTGGCAGAATACAGAAATAGAAAAGGCAAAGAAAAATGAACGAAAGGACACCTGAGTGTTGAAAACTTGAGCTTCCACGTGAGAGACCTTGCTGAGGTCCCACAGGCCAAGGCATGCCCGAAGTGTTCATGGATGAAGTTCACTGCAGCACCTTGTGTACGTGGAAAATTTTCAGAAGTCAGCAGGGCTAAAAAGGCTAGGAAGGTTTCCAAGCCCCTTCCCTATACTTGAGGCATTCAATGTATTTTGTACTTCTGAAACACAGAGTGCCCCAAAGGAAAGCTAAAAAAAATTACAATAAAATATTTAACATGTGAAGTCAAAAGAACCTCAGAAAGCATAATTTTCCCTGTATCTGCATCTAACGCCCTTGCCAAATCATGCTACATTCTCAAGTCTTTGAAGACTTCTCTGTGTTCAGAGTGAACTGGTTTACTTGGTCCCTCTTCCACTGCATTGAAGAGAAACATGACGATGGTATCCTAGAATCAACTTAGAGACACAAAGCTTCAAAAGCAACTCTTGGCCAGTTCTCAAAGCATCCTCCACTGACTCTGTACTCTTCCCTAGAGCTGTTGCTTCTCGTTTCCTTCTTGCCTATCAAAGAATAACTTGCTGGGGCACTAGTAGCTGAAACTAGAGATGCAGCACGCCCTTGCCTCATGAGTAGAACAGGCATACATTGAGTAAAACCCTGCCACTTTTGCCCTGTGATTCTCAGCATGTCAGACTTAAGAGTAAAATAAAGCGATGGATTTTTAACTCAGATAAGAATGATGTATCGAGTTGTAGAGGTACAATATTGCTGGTTTGGTATCTTCTGTAAAATTTCAGCTAATTTTGTCAAGTCAGACTTAAAATAGCCCAAACTCAGCCCCAATACACCACCAAGAATGTATCATTTCAAATGGAACTTGAAAGCATGAAGATTTCATTAGAATTTTTACTCATTTATTTACTGAGTTTTAACAACATTAGGTAAAATGTGGATGATAACAATCTTAATAGGAACAGTAAAAATAAATAATAATCTGTCTATAGCCTGAGGAAGTACTATGAATGTTTCAAATATTAATTTAAAAATCATTAAAACACACATTATGAGTATTTATTTATTCAGGGTATGCTGCTATGTATATTAGAAATTAGCATACAATGAATACTAAAGTATCATCATTGAAATGTAAATTGGTTCTACTTTTCTTAAAAGCTATTTAGAAATAATTATTAAACAATGTGCCCATGACAACAGTATCTTAATTATTTTATCAAAATTGTCTATAAAACAATATTAGAGCTTTTTTTCAAAAATTGAACAAGATTTGTAAAGGCAAAGAATTTACAAGCATTTTTAAAACTAATATGATTATATTTTATAAATATATAACAACATAATAAAAATTGGAATCACATAGTAGGTTAAGTGTGTTCCTTATAAGTGAAAAATTTCATGTTGGTCATTTTATTCTTTGTGATGTTCAGTGACTTAAAAGATTTCTTCTTGACTGGGGAGATAGCTCAGCAGTCTAAGCATCTGCCTGGCAAGTGCAAAGAACTGGGTTCGATCCCTGGTACTGCATACTACACCATGCCAGGCGCTAATACCAGGCATTGTGGGACATGCCTATAATCTCAGCGCTGAGGAGGCCGAGAATGAAGAATCACTACAAGTCTGGGTTACATAATGAGACCCTATATCAAATGAGTAAATAAATAAAAGAATCTCTCTCTCTCTCTCTCTCTCTCTCTCTCTCTCTCTCTCTATTCCTTTTATTTTTCTTTGAGACATGGTTTTGCTATGCTCCAGGCTGACCCCAGACTCACTGTGTGTCCCAGATTATCCTTGAACTCATGACTCTCCTGCCTCATGTTCCCATTGTTCTCAGGTTACAAGCATGTGCCAGCATGCCCTGAGGGAGAGAATACTTTAAGAAGTGCAAGTCAAAATATGAGTGTTTAACCAGAGTGCTAATGACTGGCCAGTCCAAAGTGCAGATATATAATTAAAAGAAAGAAACAGAAACCTGCCATATATGTGGTGAACAGATAGTTCAATGAGCTTCAAAGATGTGATTCTACTCTTTAACTGAATGGTTGTTATCTGGATGCTTGTTTCTTTTAGGGTGACGATGACACTATAATTATTTACATGAATTACTTGGTGTGCTTGAGATAACTAAAAATATTTTGGGGGAAACAACGTTAAGCTCAGGCATTAACATCTCCGTGGCCTCATGGCAAGATACAGAGTAGGCAGGCTCCTGTGAAAGAGGGAGATGTGTTTATGTGTACATATGTGTGCTGGGTGCACATGGGGAATGGAGAGGGGTGCTTTGGAGGGGAGACATAAAGAGTGCACAGGTGACAGTCTCATTTTATGACAGCCATCCTCGAGATAGCCAAGACTTGCTCATTCCTACAAGAAAAGCATGATCAGGAAAGCAGTAGCTCTGGTGACCCCAAACACTTTTAAAGGTCCCAAAAGCTGTGAACATGTACACTAGCAACTGAGCCTCAAATCTGTTTGGGTAGGGAAGACAGTATTTTCAGTTTGATGCCAGAGAAATTTTAGCTTTTCAGGAATGTGCTTCCTGACCTTCAGAGCTCTCCAGGGGAGAGGTAGCAGCAGACAAATCAGTTGTTCAGATCCCAGATTAGATAATGTGAGAAGCAAGTCAAAATTAGAGTGTTTAATCAGAGTGCTAATGACTGGCCAATCTAAAGCACTATGTATTTATTTCTTTAAATAGTATAACAACAAATATGTTTTCTAGATCTTTGTCTCCATACAACTTATACTGGGTAGTTCTTTTTCCATGGTTTACTACAATTTTCCATGGTTTACCACAATAGTTACTTGGGGGGATTGATAAATCCACTGGGTGCTCAGTGCCTCCAGATGGACAGAGCTAGGGCAGATGGTCTCTGGCTATGCATTCTATCCTCCTTGTGGGTGGGCACGCTGTGGCCCATTTCATCAGTTCCAGTATCAGAAAGGACCAAATGGCTCAGTGAAATCGGATACAGAAAGAGTGGCTAACGAAAGGACTACTAGCAAAATTGTTGTGGAATTTTAGGAACATGGATAAAGACTGATACAATATATCACATCTCGTGATAGCAAAGACTAACAGGCCTAAATTTGAAGGACTTTCATTTTTTCAGTAATGGAGTTGAGAAAGCTGAAGGGACTTTCCATATATTCTAGAATTAGATAATAAATACATAAAGATAAAAACAACCAGGTTTCTTATGGCTGAAGAAAGTCTCCAGATTTAATTCTCAACATATAAGAGGGGCATAGAGTATTGTTAGATAAGAGTTACTGCTGTAAAATGACATGCTCTCCCTACTGTTTTTGGTGCATGAATCTAGAAGCAACACTACAACAGTATGGGGAACTGGGGCTCCATGGAGGCTGGCTCGATTCTGGTCAAGGCACTACAAGTATAAGATGAGCCTCAAATTTGTTTTGATCCTCAGTGTAAGAAAACAATTAAAAGGTATCAGGAGACAACTAGAAGTCTCCAAAGGCAACTCCCAGGAGCCTCTAGGGCTAAGATTCTAACAGCTGTGCTGTGCAGCAAATAATGCTAGTAACCAATTAGAACCCCATCGAATGAACGAAGTTATTTGATGTAAATGAATGGGTAAATGGGGGAGAAGAGAAGAAGAAAGATGAAAGGATTGCTAAACTAGAAAGAAACCACAGAGGAAGAGCTATGGCTGTTCAAAGAGCCATGCAGCTCAGTGGGGGTGTCCCAGAAGGAAGGGAGCTGGCAGACGGGAAGAACGGCCACACACTCTGCTCTTCCTAGCTGGTCCTCCCTGGCACCTCACCCTGTTGGGACCTAACCAGGAATTTCCTGAACTCTGACTACCAAAAATGACATGGCAAAAGCCAAAGTTCTTTCAAACTCAATCTTAACCTATTTTTGGTGGTAGTGAGGTTTGAGCACCATGCTTTCACATTAAGTTATAGTCACAGTTATTATTTTTTTATCATTATTTTGAGACAGAGTCATTGTCAGTCACTCAGTTGCCCAAGTTGGGCCTAATCTTGTGGTCCTCTTGCCTTAGCTTCCCTGAGTGCTGCAGTTAGGAATGTGAGCTACTATGGCTGGCTTCATAACCTATCTTTTTATAGCCTTCATAAAGTAGACTGCGCTTTCATCAGAATAAGCATTGTTTGGAAGGCACTTGCACATGCCACTGGGACTTTTTCTCCCTCTGTTTTTCCTTGCTTGAGACTCATTTATAACTTACTCCATGCAAGTTGTCTTATAAAGTCTTTTTAAATTTTCTATTACTTTTAATAAGAAATAACAATGCTACAGTTTCAAAACCGGATAGTAGTACATTCCAAATAATTGATACAATGCACATTGCCGTCCTCGTAGTAGCTATTTAGAGCACAGGATACATACATGATAATTTTTCTAGTCATTATTAATACACAAATTTCTTCTTATTGAACTAAGAGAAAGTAGTTGTATTCATAGTCCAATATTCCATAATTGTTGTGGGTTATTGGCTGAATGGACAATGTCCATTGATTTAAGCCTTTTATAGCTCAGCATACTAATCTAGTTTTACTTTTTATGCCTCGTAGTTAAACTTTTCTACTGGGTGGTTAAGGGTAAGTTAAAAAAAGACCTACATAACAGAACATGTAACTTTTCTATCTCCCAACATCAGTTAAATCCCCTTTGACTTGAAATTTACCTTGAAACCCTGTAAAGTGCTTTGTAGAACTGTAGTCAGTGTCAACCATCTGGATGAGTCACGGCCATGGCTGGACCAGTTTGCTCTCTGTGAAAGCTTTTTTTTTTTATTTTTAATTTATTTTATTTTATTTTTCTTGGCAGGACCAGGGTTCAAACTCACAACCTTCCACTTGCGAGGTAGCCATTTATGCCACAGAGATATCTCCCTGGCCCCTCTCTGTGAAAGCTTTATTACATTCTATGTCTTACAGTTTCTTGAAGCTCTTGCTCAGGCACAAGTGCAGTTCTCTCCTCCCTGATCTCCGTTAGATGAAATCAGAGAGTTTTACTTTAGTTCCTCTGATGAAAAAAATTAAGTTGTAGTACTTATCATATAGCATTTTGTAGGTACTCTCAATTGTAAATATTGCTTGTGGACAAAAATATAAAAGTATACATAAAATTCTGTCTCCTAGCCACATTGGTACTTTTTTATTCTTTGATTGCTGATAGAGAGTTCAGGTACTTTACAAATAGTGGATAAGGTGAATATGATACCTCAAGGTACATAACAAATCTGATTAGCACATTCTCCATGAAACTCTATATTTAGTTACAATATTTATGGGAGCAACTGCTCAAATTATCAGACACTTTCATGATCAGCTATTTTAACCTAACCACTTGGTTTTACATCCACTTAATATGCAAGATTTTCTTTAAACAAAGCATTTCACTGTTTCAACACTATGATGTGGTGGAATTTTTTTTTAAAACATACAAAATGTGATAGAGAGGTTGGCCAGATAGCTCAGTGAATTAAAATGCCTTCTTAGGCAGATGCAGGGGCCAGGGTTCGACGCCCAGCCTGCCGTGCTGGCCCCTCCCTGAGGGCATCCTGAGATAGTGGCTGAGACTGGGTGTGATGGTGTGCCTGTAATCTCAGTGCCTGGGAGGCTGAAAACAGTGGGATCACTATGAGGCTTATCTATGTGGTGAAACCATGTAGACCCTGTACTAAATATATTAAAAAACAGTGGGGAAAAATGTCATTGGAAATGATAAAAATTTCACTGAACGAAATAATAGAAATTCAACAATGGTGGCTGTATTACATCATGCTATCTTCAGACTAATTTTTCAGGTTGCCAGGCATAAATATAAAAAACTGGTTTAAAGAAAAAATAGTATACATTAACAAAAATTTGCAATAATTTCTAAAGAAAGAAAAAGAAAAAACAATTAAGTTTAACTGCAGCTTGCAAAAGACCAGCAGAAATCAGCAGTGCAATTACTCAAACTACTCTGCATATATACATCAATGTATCTTTTTCCCTTCATTCATTTGTCCTTTTCCTCATCCTCTGAAAAATTTTAAGAATAACTTACATTTGTATAATAACTTTGAAAATAGCTGATGTTTATCTGTCTACTTACCTACTTATCTATAATTAGATTTGATTGTGTTATCACGCTATAAAACAGTGGGCTTTTATGTTCTCATTTGATGAGCAAAATATACAGAAATGGAAGTTAATAAATGTGCTTAAGGCCAAATATCTTAAAAGTGGGCAGGCAAGAATGGTTATGGTGGATGGTACTTTCCCTGAAGGAAAAGCAGATACGTAAATATACAGGCAGAATCTCATCACAAGAATTTGGATTAAAAAAATCAATGGTCTTGAACTTGTAACAGAAATACCTGCATTAACCCCTTTATTCTTCCCAGAAGAACATGAACAAAGATTGACCATTCTGCCTGTCAAACTGTAGGACAATTTTCTCTTTATTTCTTCTGTCCTTCTTTAGGATATAAGTAAATGCACTTCTGTGTAAGCAATGTAGTCTACTCAGCATGAACAGAAAAATGATCTTCACTGAGCAGCTCTGGTTGGAGAAATAAGTTCCTGCCAACCTCATGCACAGGAGACAATGCTCTTGCTAGAACTATCTGAATTTGAGATTTGCCCAAGCGAACTAATCTTTAATTGCTACTACCAAAAGTGTTTTATTTTGGTGACTTTTGCTATTGGAAACAAAGAATCCCAAGATGATTCCAAAAAGAGGGTGTTGGTTGTAAATGCCAACAGGAAGGTAGATTCTCTGGTGCAAACGACAAAGGAAGTGTTACAGGAAGCTTCTGAATCTCTGCCTAAAAAGAAAGCTATAAGTGTCTCAATAGGAGTCTTGAGATTTTATTCCAGTACGTGGCCGTGAGCACTTACATAGTTACCTTTTGTAGGCCTGTTACTTTGTAAACTGTTAAAAACTCACAGGCCTACAGTATTTCTTGCCTGACTTCTAATGAGTCAGAGTTCCTGACTTAGGTTTGTGCTTTCCAGAACTTAATATCAATATAAATCATCTGGGAATCCTGGTACACTGCAGATTAAATCAGGACATCTTGGACAGAATCTCAGACTTACCATTTCCAACTGACTTCATAGTGATACTAATGTGCTTATGCATGAATGATTTGGTGGTGATAGGAACCGAAGACCAAACCATTGTCTTATTTTCTTTAGAACAAGTATATCCTTTTGTTCACTCACCTGGGGCCTGGTTGGGGGACAGGCCTTTTACTGTATCTAGCATAGGTCTTTCCATGGCAGTTATAAAAGAAAAAGAGAAAGGATGGGATAGCCCTCTAAGTTGTAGCTCAGAAAAGTTACTTTCCAGTGAGCATTGGTTTCCTTATCACCTCTCTCAGGACTGATAAGCTTGTCTTTGAAGATCCAAAGAGAATCAAACACTTACTTGGAGCCTGCCTGCTCACCCTGTTACCTCTTGCTTTAATTTCAGGACATGTGGAAAATAATCTTGTTTTGCTATAACCTATTAAACTTTGGGGAGAACTCTACTCATCCATAATTTCAATCAATGTATATACACCATTTTAGAAGCAAACACTTTGGCCAGGGAGGTGTAGGAGCAAAGACTTCAGCATCAAGGCTTCTTCCTTGACACTGTGCAAAATTGAGCAGTGGGATTTTTAATGCAAGTTCTTTCCTACCCTACAACCGGAGGGATTGTCCTAGAACACACACTGAAATCTGATCATAGTCACCTATGTTTCACCACCAGGGTAATGACCAAGCTCTTGTGGTCATCGGGGTTCATCCATTGAACGGATCTCAATTTGTCAATCTATGTCATCTCCCATAATTCCACTGTACCCCTTGATTGCTTGCCATTGATTTAATCAGAAAACTTTCCAACTGGTATAATTTCCCCATATATTTCTCTTCTTGCAATAAATCTCCATATTTCCAGTTCAGATTGCTATTCAAACATTAATATTTCCATCTAGAATTAATGATGCTATGTTTTAGTTCCAATGATGAAATACCCAAAATATCACTTACCACCATATTCTTAGGTTTGCATGTGCATTTTCTTAAAACAAATAATTTAAAACTTTGTGCATTTGTGGATGAGTACAGGGGTCCCTCAGGATGTATTTATTAAATGAATGAAGGGGTGGCAATAAAGAATCACTTGATTTGTAGGTAAAGAGCTGGAGAGGCAGTGGTTGGAGAGTCCCAAAGAAAGCTGGGGAAGAATCAAGCAAAACACAAGAGGCAAACCACAGAGTAAGTAGCCACACAGATGGACACGTGCGGCTTCTCTTGCCATTGGCTTCTCACTTCCCTGTGTTCTGAGTCTGTTTGCTTTTAGTAAATTTGAATAATTTTTCAATCTTGAGTTTCATAGCTGCTGGAATATTTACTTCCTCTAAATGAAGTCATCTTTTTCTTATCACTAAAATTTCTAGTGCTTCACAAGTAAATGAATTGAAAATCAACACCAAATGATGGCTCATTGAAATGTCACAGGCGGTAAATCAAATATCAAATGAAGTCAACCCTTTATCCACGCTGTCTCTTGATTGTTTCGTAGAAGGTAAAACATTTAACCCATTCCAGAAATTTGTAATTCCAAGGCTTCTATGGCTCAAACCTCTTTATTGCAACAAGTTAGGTCTATGTTTGCCTGGAAAACATTTATGCTTATGATGTCAGTGGTTTGGCTTTATTTTATTTTACTTATTTCAAAGGAAAGAAATAGATTTTTCTTTTTGATAGCTGCTTTGTCTTTTCTTATCTTTTCATATCATCCCTCATTTTCGGAGAGTACATTTAGACCCATCTGAAGCAGTCTTCTAAATCTCTATTTTCCTTTGGCAATGGAAACATGGCATAAATGCATTTGCCACTTAACTGGCAGTCTAGTGGAAAGGGTGGTCTCTGGCCTGCAGAAAGAATTATACTAGATATTATGAGCTAAGAACAGGGCAGGAGAGAGAGAGAGAGAGAGAGAGAGAGAGAGCATGTGGGGGTGCATTATTTATTTGGATGGCCTGTCTTTTTGTCTACTGAACCATCTCTTCCCCCAAAAGAAGAAGGAATAAAATACACAGGAAGTCAAAGGAGGAGAAGAGAGCCTCAAGGGGGATGCGCCTGCCCTGCCTCTGCACGTTGCCTTCCTCCCCTTTCCCTTTTGCCTCTCCACTCTTTCTCACTTACACTTACCTCTGTCCCTTTCTCCTCCCCTTTCTCTCCTCTCCTCTCCCCTTTCTCCTCCCTTTCCAACCCTTTGTCCTTCTGCTGCCCTCCCGTTCTCCTCTCCTCTCTTCTCTTCTGGGGATGTGGCAGCCTTGTACAGCACAAGCTCTATGGTTACTTCTGAGGGTTTTGAAAGTGAAGGAAATGCTAAATATTTACTGGAACTCCACTGAGAGACCTTGTGATTGTCCATTTCACATGCTAACTCAACTAGATTAAAGAATACCAAGGATAGGAAAGCATTATTTGTATGTATGTGAAAGGATTTCTGGAGGAATTTTCCACTTGTGTGGAAGTAAGTGAGAGAGAGAATCTCTCTTCAAGGTGTGAGAATACCATGCAATCAGCTAGGGGATCTAGCTAGGGAATCTAGGGTCACAAGAAGGTACGGAAGGACAACGTGCTTTTCTGTGGTGTGTGTGTGTGTGTGTGTGTGTGTGTGCCAGAATACCCTTTCTCTCTTATCTTTGAACATCACAATACATAGCTCCATGCATTTGGGCTTTGGAACTGTGGCCAGAGCACTCAGGGTCCCCAGACTTTTGGCATTGGACTGCTCCACACTAGTACATGACCTGTGCCGAGGCTTTCAAGCTGTACCAACACTACAACTTGTGATTTCCTGTGGCATGCACCACAGCCTATATCCGTGCCCCACAGAGCTCTGGGTAGATGAGACCATTGGAGCTAAAGATCTTTGTGCTCCACACCAAGCACAGGCAGAGCCACATGGCCTCTCAATTTTTTTTTTTTTTTTTTGTCACTACCTGTGCCGCTCACTGTATGAAGAGGTGTGAGCAAACTCACTAGCTCTTTTTTCACATTCATGCAGGATCCTTCCATTTCTATCCATCTTAAAGCTTAAGAAGTTCATCACAGCCCAGCTGCCCCAGTCTTCTCTCTCAGTTCCCACACACCAGGCATACACAGGATCTTCTTTACTGTTTTATGTAATGTAACAGTATTATAATTAGCTTCATATGAGTAATTTTGTATTATGGAACACAACACATGAGTTTCCATTATTATGCAGAAATTCACTTTGACACACATATTGTAAATGTATATTTAATCTTCCGAGTAACTCCTTCATTGTTTTCAAATTACTGATTTGTTTTTTCATAGTGACTACAGATGTAAGGCATCATTTTATGTGCTTATGGGTCATTTCTAGTTCTATCTTGGAAAAGTACTTGTTTGAACTATTTGCCCACTTATTTCTCATTATTATTGAGTGGTAAGTCTTCTTTGTATATTCTGATACAAGCCCACTAATGAATGCATGACTCAGAAGTAGTTTTTCTTCTTAGAGGGTTTGTGTTTTCACTATCTTATTTTATAGCACAAAAAGTTTAATTTTGATTAATTCAGTTAATCTCTTTTTTCTTCTGTTACTTGTGATGGCTTTAAAAATACTTTGCCAAATCCAATGTCGTTAATATCTACTGCTGCCTTTTCCCTAAAACTTAGTAGATTTAGCTTTTACATCTAGATATTTGATGCTGTTTTGAGTCAGTGTCTCAAAAGGTATCAGGAAGGGATCTAGCCCCATTCTTTTGAATGTGGATGTTCAATTGTTACAGCATTCTCTGTGGAAAAACAAAATAAAACTATTTTTATCCTTGTTATCTGGTACTGGGGTTCAGTAGACTTTTTCCAAAGACTTTCCAGATTTTTTACTGTCCTCAGCAAAGAATTGAGCAACATACCCCCCAAAAATGTGGTGAGGTCTTACATTCATTAAAGGTAGGAAAAGAAATATTCTTTGCAGAATAAGGGGGAGAGAAAGAGAGAGAGAGAGAGAGAGAGAGAGAGAGAGAGAGAGAGAGAGAGAGAGAGAGAACATGGAGTGGCCATAAAGTTCATGGCAGAGATCTGAAAAACTAGTATTTCCATTTATCCAAGCTAATGTCAGATCAAGGCCTTCCTATCAAATCTTGCTTAATTTGACAGTAAAATAGAAGATAGTACTTTCCTATTTTTCAGAGATACAGAATCTCATTTTTCTCTGCCAGTTGGTCATGCTCTAATTTCCTGCCACACCCCAACTGAGTGGCATATTTGTCAAAAATCGGGTAACTATAAATGTATGGTTACGTCAGCACTTCATCTTTATTTTTAACTTGTAGATTAACTGTGGTACCAGCACCACAAATTTTGAGTTTAATTGCTTAGTAATACATTTGAAATTTGTGTGAGTCCTCCTACTTGGTACCTTTCCAAAAAATATTATTTTATTTATTTTAGTTCCCGGAAATTTTAAAAGAATTTTGACATTATCATGACAATTTCTACAAAGAAACATGCTGGTAGTTTTATTTTTTATTTTTTAATGTGTAAAAGATTATATTTTATTTATCTTTTAAATTTATTCTTATTAGTATTGTACAATAGTTAATGCATTACATAATGTTGTCTTCAGAGTTGCTTAGAGTACAAGATGCAGACATGATTTCTTGTCTAAACATCATTAGTACATATCTTTCTTTTCATTACACAAAGAGAAAGTAGCTGCATATTTAGTCCAATATTACATAACAGTATTGGATTATAAGCTCATCTGACATTATCAAATGATAATGATTATCAGCATTATCTGGCTGTTGACTTCAGCTTTTTATAACTCAGCATATTAATATGGCTTTCCTTTAAAAACTTAAGGTTAGACTTTTCTGCTAGATGGTTAAGACCAACATAAAGCAAGGCCTAGGTTACAAAAAATATGTAACTTTTGTATTTGACAAGGTCAGTCAGGTCCCCTCAAGGTTTACCGTGGTACCATGCACTACATTTTACAGAACTTTTGTCATTGTCAGCCATGTGAATGAATCATGTCCAATGTTTGGCTGTTTTACTCTGTGTGAAATCCTTAGAGAATATTTTCTCTTTAGGTAACTCTCCATAGGCACACTATACATCATCAATCACTTTCCTCTGCAGCTCCATCATCTCCTTGAAGAAGAAATTTGGGACTCCACATAGTTATATGCTATTACAATACAAGTTCTTTTATGTCCTGTGTTCTCACTGACCTTGAGGGGCTACAGCCAAAATATTGGCCATACTTGTATCCCTTCTTTTTCTGTCATTATTTGGACTGCCAACTTAAGTTGTTAACTATCCCGAAGAGAAGCTTAGTGATATTATTCCCTCTAACTGAGCCACTTGAGATTGACGTCACTATCTTTCTGAATGTCAAACACCTTAGGCATAACATGAAACACATATTTATTTGGAACTAGAAAAGACCTAGAATAGCAAAGGCAGTCATGCTGGCAGCTTTTAAGTGTTATATTGAATCTGTAGATTCCTTTGGTAAGCACACGATATAATGACATTGTTATGGTTTGTGTCTAATTGTCCACCCAAAGCCTCATGCAGTCAGGGGACAGACCTCTAGAGTTTGTAATTAACTTGTGATCCACTGGGATTACGGGTCTAAGTACTGCTGGGGTTATGGCTGTGTGCATGACATAGTCTAGGGCAAACAGACTGAATGCAATATGAAGTAGACAGACTTGCTCTTTGTGCTCTTTGCCACCACTATGAATGGTTGCTCTCTACCTTGTGCCATTCTGTGTTAGAGCCAGCTGAGTATGGACTGAAATCTCCACTGACTGCGAGCTAAATAAACTTTTCTGTCCTTCATTTGGGTGTTAGGCATTTATCCCAGCAACAGGAGAAGAATAACTGAGACAGACGTTAAATCTTCAGATCCACAAATAAGGGCTATTTTTCCATCTATTTCAATCTTCTTTCGTACACTTCAACATTATGGGTGTTAAGAGTATAGGTTTTGCACTTCTTTAGGTGAATTTAATTTAATGTGCTGAATTATTTGTATATTATTATAAACAGAGTTGCTTTTTTTTTTTTGGCTGGACCGCGTTCAAACTCAGGACCTTCCACTTGCCAGGCAGGCACTTTTGCCACAGAGCTATCTCCCTGGACCCTAGAGTTGCTTTCTTAATTCCATTGCCAATTGTTCACTGCAAGAATATAGAAATACAAAAAAATACATTGTTCTATAATTATGTAAATGCAGTGAACTGATTTTCACTTCTAATAATGTCTTAGTGGATTCCTTGGGATCCTTAATATAAAACATTATGTGATTTGTGATCAGGAATAAAAATCTCTGAGATAAGGGTAAAGACAAAGGAAAATGGTACAGTAAAGGTATAAAGGTAAGGTAAAGGTTTGTGGAGCTGGGGTAAGGACTGTGACAAACTTGTCATTGCCATCCTCTGTCTGACAGAGGCAGAGGAGGAAGTGACCTGGGGATGTCTGGCTTGTTTCACCCGGCATGAAATCATCACTCTGCTGTTGGACCAAGAGAAACTGGGCTCCAGATAGCTCAAATTCCCACACTGAAGGTCCAGCTGCCATCCCACACGTGGTCGCTGGGTGGAAGGAGGGAGGCTCTGCTTCCCAGCTGTTCTCACCAAGCACTCAGAGTCAGTAAAGAAGTAACTAAGCAAGATCAAAGGGTTACAATCCCACTGCTCTTGGAAAGGCACTTAAATTAAAGGCTCAAGGTTTGGAATCCTGTGTTCTGGGTTATCATATTCTAACGTGGAGCTTCAGTCTCTCTACACTGGAGGGAGGAGGAAAGAGGATTCATTTCCAGTTTCTACAGAACATCTTACTGAATCCTCATGAATTTTCTTGAATCTGTGTTTATTTATTTATTTATTTATTTATTTATTTATTTATTAACTTGCTGTTCGTCGCTGGGATTATTTACAGGTGTTTCAAAGAGCTGCTTTAAAAGTATTTTAGTCTGTTTTCTGAGTGGTGGGTCTGTCCAGTACCCTGTGTTGCCCTCAGGAGTCCAAGTGTAAGGATACACTTTTCACAGAGAAAAGCTAAGGTGTTTGGCTTCAAAGTGCTAGTTTCTGTTGTAATTTTAGAGTCAACAGTCTCCAGGGTATACCAGCTGGAAATCTGAAAGCTTTACCATTTATTAGTACTTGAATGGCTTCCCTCACTTCCCTGATTTACATGGGTGTTCAGATACCTGAGAGTCCACTTCACTCCACCATATAAATATCTTAATTTCTTTACACATTAATAACAGTATTATTTTATTAAACTAAATATCATGCTACTTCTTTCTGAAATCCTTTAAGTCATTACTCTTGTCAAAAGAATAAATTACAAGCTCTTTGGTTTCTCATTCATGAATATCTGTAAAAAATCCTACTCCAACTTTATCGTCTAATAGTCCTACTTTCGCTTTTATTTTATGATTCATTAAATTACATTAAGTTTCTAGAACTTAGGAGGCCTTCAATTTTTTAAAAATATTGAACATAATATATTTCCCCTAGAATGTCCCACCTATTTTTATTCCTCTGTTTTTGCTTCAATGCCTTCATTTGGTGACAAAACTAATTTATTCACGATCATGAAAAAAATTAACAATGCCATAAACCCTCTTCTATCTTAGGCACTGGAAAATTACCAAAGGAAAACCTTTCTTTATCAAATAACTTGTGAAATAGTAATAAGGACAGATTTTGAGCAAATGATTAATCTAATCACTGGTAGATACTGCTGAAAGAAAGAAAATTGACATTTATGTGAATTGAAGTTTTCCCTGAAGAGCTAGCACTTATGTGAATATTAACTATATAGAAAAATAAATAGAGAAATATTAAGCCAATGATGTCAAGTGTAGAACAAGCTTTGTAGCCAGTGGCAATATTCAGAGCAAAATGAAGATTACTACTGCTAAAGTGCAGAAAATTGAAATGACATAGAAAGATCCTGAAAGTCCCTATCAATTATGTTTTCTATAGATGCGAAAAGGTTCCAAGGAAGTACAATATAGAGACACAAATGTTTCAAAAACACACCAAAGTCTCCTCCCAAATCTTGAACATGAAATCTTCTTTGACTGCTCTGACATATACAGGTGCCTCTGCTACAGCACCATCATGTTTTGTGATCTTATTTCCATGGTGGTGTCCTCATATAGACAGTCAGTTCCTTATTCCTACTTCTCTATTTCTATATTCTGAGTATCTATTCCTGTATTTCTACCTTTGTATATCTGATACAAAAAAAAAAGATTTATAAAGAAATCTAGCCTGGCATGATGGTGCACGCCTGTAATCTCAGCACTTGGGAGGCTGAGGCAGGAGGACTGGTGTGAGTTCGAGACCAGCCTGGGCTACAAAAGTGAGCCCAAGGCCATCCTGAACTACATAGCGAGACCCTGCCTCAAAAAGACAAAAAAAAAAAAAAGAAAGAAAAAGAAAAGAAAAGAAATCTAACATATGTATGTTCAACTACATTCAGGACAGCAATGAGTATTGCTAAAACTATGTTTGAAATATCTTTCATTTTGGTCTTCTAAATGTGTACTGCTTCTAATGTCATATGAATTATTGCTATACTCTCTTTAAAGTAATTTTTGTAAAACAAAAAGTAATAAAAGGAAATAACAAACAAGAAAAAATAGTCATAGGATTGTCGTGTTACAACATTGTATATGGTTTGATTTCTAAATTTCTATGTATGTAAGAATGTGCAATTGTTTTTTAACATTCCATAGGGGTTTGAATTCTAGATATCCTTGGTTGTTGGAAAATAGCAGTTCATTTATGTCTAAGGTGTTTGATATTTAGACAGTGATATTAAGCTTAATTGTCTTCATTGCAGGGTAACAATATCATTAAGCTTCTCTTATGGATGTTTAACAACTAAACTTTCAAGACCAAAAATTAGATAGATAGATAGATAGATAGATAGATAGATAGATAGATAGGCTAAAAGCATAACAAATAGTTTGACTCTAGCCCTTCAAGGTCAATGAGGACTCAGGATATAAGAGAACTGCTGCTGTGGCATCCTGCAACTCAGTGGCGTCCTAAATTTTCTGATCAAGGAGATTATGGGACCACAGAGGAAAATGATAAATGATGTATAGTGTTCCTAAGGAGAGTCACCTAGAGAAAAAACATCTCAGACTTTCACAGAGAGCAAACTGATCAAGCAACAGCTGTGACTAACCCAGATGACTGACACTGACAAAAAAATTTACAAGGTGTTGTACATAGTTCCAGGGTAAATCCTGAGGGGGATCTGACTGAGTTGGTCAGATACAAAAGTTACATTCTTTGTTATATAGGTCTTGCTTTAACTTGATCTTAACCATCCTATAGAAAAGTGTAACCACGAGGTATAAAAAGTAATACAATATTAATATGTTCAGCTATAAAAAGCTCAAGTCAACAACTTCTGACAATTACGAGGTCTGCTGCTAGCTCACCACTACTATTAACTATTGGACTATGTTGGGTTATTTGCTGAATTCAAGTACCTACAATCTTTGGACTGGCTTCAAGTATGAAAAGGTCCTTTAAAGATTTCTCCAAATATGGCTTCTCTAATAGCAATGGAACACTCATCTCTGACAAAATGAAACAAAAAAGGGGGATATAAAGGGAGCCATGGAAGCTAGGAAATTGATCAAATGTGTGTAGGTAGTACTAGGCCTCAGTGTCTAAAGCAAACAAACTACCTCAGTCCAGCGATAAGCATCCTGTGTAGTTAAGGTCAGCTATTAGTCACTAGGGAACCTTGCATCACATGTTACTAAAAGTATAAATAAAAGCCCATTTGGTTGTGAAAACAAAGAAAAAAATACGTATGCACAAGACAGCTAGCTACTTTCTCTTATTTCATTGAGAAGAAAGATTTGTACTAACATTGTTTAGACAAAATGCCATGTCTGCGTCATGTCTTCTGAGTAACTAGTGTGAAGACAAAAATATGCAGTGTATTAATTATTGTAACTGTCCTACAAACGTATTTTGAAATGTTTCATTGCTATTTTATCTTTTTTCTCATTAAAATGAACAAAACATAAAATAAATAAAATATATTATGTGTTGATGGAAATAAATGAATATATAACTGAAAACAAATTACAGAAAATGAAACGTTATTTCTTTTTCCTTTTGATTGTAAAGGACTGAATAAGATCTACTCATAGATAAAAATCTCTAAGCTACTAAATTGATGATTAACATTAACATGTGATATCTATCCTAAGTTTTCATTATCCTCATTTGTAAAGTACTATTGAGAGACTAGTAATTAACTCTGGTAATGTTTGAGTTCTAAGAAGAAACACTACCTTCTCTTAACTGCATAATTTCAATTTATGCATAAAAGAGATATATGCTTTCCTTGGGGAATAAAGTTCTCTCTGTGTGTTAATGATCTTTGCTAATTTGGATCTTGAACAGCAGACTAATTCCTATGTTGAAATAATGGAAATACAGAGGGAAAGATTGCAGCTTTTTCTTCTTGATGTCATCTATTTCATTATTAATTACATGCATAAACGAACAAGTCATTAAGTACATTAATTAACAATTTATTTAATATTTTGTTATTGATGTTATACTTGGATAGAGTTTAGAGGTGAGGGTTAAGTATACAAGATAATTAATGCAATGAAGTAATACTAAACAGAGACAATTAATGCAATTGACTGTCTTGTAAAGATTTATTTAATACCATAAGAAGATAGAAAGACATATGAGCATTGAAAGAAATTTATTAGCAGAGCTGATTTGTAGATGCTGAATGGGAACGAGTGAATTTGCAGTGATCCTGTCTTTTAGCTACTCTAGAGACTCCAAGATTCCATTGTGTTACTCAATGTATCTTGGCCTCTTACACACAAACAGAACAGAGATGACATCCAGGCCAAGTTGTGTCAATTTGACCCTTGCTATGGTTTTTCTGAGAGTGACTGTGTCTCTCCAGTGTCCTACGTGGAAGTTGTTAGTAGTGACATCTTTTGTCCTATAGAGACAATTTGCTTTGCGATGACAGAAATCAAAGTGACAATCTGTGAGACTGTGAGATAAAAAAAAAAGAATGTTCAAGTGTTTGGTAGTAACACGTCTACCTTTGTCTTCTTACGAGTTGAGTTATTAGATCCTTTCTTGCAATGCTAACATGCTTATTTTGAAGACTTCTAGACTGTGTAAAATGTTAACAGTGAATGGCCAATTTTAGAATTGTGAAAAGAATTTTAAGACCTTGTCATCTAAACAACTTCTGAAAAGAAAAGAGAATAGCAGACAAGGACTTTTCAGTTTCCCTCTCTCTGTCTCTGTCTGTCTCTGTCTCTGTCTCTGTCTCTCTGTCTCCCTGTCTCCCTCTCCCTCCCTCCTTCCCCACCCCCCTCTCTCTCTCATGTTTGGATGGCAAGTACACCTGTGTGGAATGCTACCACAGCAGAGCCTGTAGAGATCTATGATCACTTCTGACATAAATCCAGAGTGATGGAGCTGCCTCCTGACTCACAGAGGCCTAATTTTGCACGCCAAGCACATAAAGAGAAAGGCTACTGGCTCAGGCAACTTACTCAGAGAAAGCATGTTGCTATAGGACTTATTTTTCAAGTTTTGCAGTCAGACCTCTTAACTTTGAGGCTTTTCCCTATAATTGCTAGCTGTGCAAAATCAGGTGGGTTGCTCAGCCCTCCTGTTTTTCTGATCAATCAGATATGCTAACAGGATTTTGAGTGCTATTCAGTATAACAGAAACAATGCACGGTGCAGCCTGCACACTCTCCCATGCTCCTGAAAGCTATCAAAGTTGGAAAATAGCTTGTTCTCCATGTGCTCAAGGTTTGCGTTTTGCTATGTTTCCCTAATGACCAGTTTGGCATCTGTTACTAGGTACTAGAAGCAACTCCTGTGGGAGTAATGATTTTCCTGTCATAGTGACAAATTCCTAACCACTAGAATCAATTTCCTCAACATAACTCTCGTCCTGCATATCTGCACATTATTTGACTGGAGCAAAGCTACCCACAAAGGTATTAAGTGGATGGTGATCAAAGAAGAGAATTTTGTTCTCATTCTTGTATGCTACTTCAAAAATTCTATAATATACTGTTTACAAATTCCTGAAATCGTATGTTCCCAAAAGTAGCCAGAGTCTGTGAGTGTGCATCAGCCAGGCGGCAGGCCAGGAGGTGCTTGTGGTGAGAGTTGCACTTGTCAGATGTGGCTGAGCTGCGTGCCACCTGCCAGTGATATCCTCACTTTGTGTGCTGAATGTGGTTGGCACAAGATGCATGAAGTTTAGTAGCCATTTAAAATGTACTATGATAAAGCAGTGACACAAAACACACCGTGAAAGGGGGTTGGCCCAAGGTGTGCATGAGATGCATACGCAGAGATCAGGGAACTTCTGGAGACTCCTGACCAAACTGCATGATTAAAGATTAGATAGTATACAGGGACACAGGTCTAGGAAGAATCAAAACACGTTATCTTAAGACATGTGTACCCTCTCTTCCCCAGAGTCTAATTTATTACTAAGAATGGCCCTAAAGTTAGTCATATGGCAGAACACTCTGTCCTTCCTGGACCCGTACGTGGATTCCTATAAAGGTGTCCTTTACTCCATTATTCTTGCCTCCTGGACCTACCAATGAAAAACCCCAGGAGCCTCAGTTTGGGGCTGTTTCTTTGTGAGAAGCTGTCATGCTGAAGGGTCTTGAGCAAGGCAGCACCTTTGAGCCTGTTTAAATTGGACATCAACTCTGAGTAATGTCTCTTCCTTTGTGCCACACTGCGGTCACAAACTGTGACAAAGCTGCACATTTGGAAAGGTGTGACAGAGCAATCATATATTGGCATTCTGCATCTAAGTATAGCTCAAATGAAATTTCTGCATAAGAACATGCAAGGTCAAAACATTGTGTTTTTCCTTCTTTATATCACAAAGATAGAGGTACTATGATAGATGTTGACTGTTATGGTTTCCATTTGGATACCTCTAAGGCCTATGCGTTGAAGGCTTGGGTATCTGGGGTGGTACTATCAAGTGGCAGTGCCATCTTTGACAAGTGGAGAACAACACAAGCCATTTTTATTTTCTAGTGCATATTAATTACACAGAATAATAGGCTTCATTTTGGCATCTTGATATATATAGAGATATAAATATAGATATAGATAGATATAGATGATATAGACATAGATATATAGATATAATTTTCATCCATTATTTTCTCCCTCCCCTATGTCCTATTTTCTATTTTTCATTTGGATATTTTCTTTTCTTTCTTTCTTTCTTTTTTTTTTTTTTTTTTTTTTTTTTTTTTTTTTTTTTTTTTTTTTTTTTTTTTTTTTTTTTTTTTTTTTTTTTTTTTTTTTTTTTTTTTTTTTTTTTTTTTTTTGTATTATGGCTGGCTCAGCCTGCCTTGGGAGTGGGGCTGGCACAGCATATGGTGCTGGGGATTGAACTGAGGTCCTTGCAGTTGCCTAAGCTTTCCTAAGCAGGTGCTATGAACTATTGAACCATATTGCCAACCCCTCATTTGGCTCTAAAGCTTTTTATATTTTGGGTTTCTCGTTTAGAGAAACCATATGACAGTTAACTTGCTATATCTGGCTTATTTCACTTAGCATTATGGTCTCCAGGTCATTCATTTTTCTGTGAATGACTCAACTGTATCCTTCTTTATGGCTGAAGAGTACTCCATTATGCACATGCAGCACATTTCCTTTATGCATTCATCTCTTGACAGACATGCACTCTGCTCCCAGTGTTATTTATTGTGAGAACTTAACTGTTATGAGTTGTCCTGCTATATGTACATAGGTGTCACTGTGGTAGGATGGTCAGGTAGGTATCACTGGGTCATGAGATTTCTTTTAAGCTTTTAAAGAAATCTCCACACTAATTTGTACATAGTAGTTTATATTTACCCCAACCAAGTAGATAGACTTCTCTTACCCTGTGTGTCCTTGTCAGTATTTGTTGTTTCCTAAGTTCACAATAATGTCATTTTTTTTTCTGGATAAAGATGGAAGTTCAGTATTGTGCTAATTTGCATTTCAATAATGTTCAGAGGTGCTGAATATTTTTGTGTGGGCCTACTGGCTATCTGTAATTCTCTTTTCCAGAAATGGCTATTCCAGTTGCCCAGTTTTGAGGTGCTTTTATTTTGGATTTTCTAATTTGCCTTGAGTTTTTTTTTTTTTTTTATACATTTAAAATGTTAATCTTTTTGCTAAGCAATAGCTGGCCAATATTTTCCTGCTCCACAGGTTTTTCCCACTATGTTCTTTGCTGTACAGAAGCTTTTTCATGTGGTATAATCCCTTTTGCTGATTCTTGGTATTGTTTCTTGTGCCACTGGAGTTTATTTTAAATAGTGTAGTCCAACGTCTTACCAATTCCATCCTCCATCAGACTTAGGGCATTTGTTTTTTATACCCACATCTTTTATCCATTTGGATCTTATTTTGGTGCATGTTGAGAGACATGGTTCTAGAATCATTCTTTTACACATAGGTAACCAGTTTTCTAGCTGTCATTTGCTAAATCAGCAATGATTTCCCTAGCTTATGTTTTTTCAGAAGTCAGATGGCTGGGCGTGGGACATAGCTTGAAGTTCTAAGGCGCTGCCTGCCAAGCACAAGGACCAGGGTTCAATCTCCATTACCACAAACCCTGTCAGCCCCTTCCATGCTAGCCAAGGAAACCAGGAGCAGTGGTGCACATTTGTAATCCCAGCACTAGGGATGTTGAGAAAGAGGATCACTGTGAGTTTGAGCTAGAGTGACTCTCTACCAAAAGAAGAAAGAAAAGGTCAGATGGCTGAGGTGGTTGTTTTTTGTTTTGTTTTTTTCCATCTTCACTTCTGTTCCACTGATCACCATATCTGCTTTTTGTACCATCTCTGCTGTTTTTATCTCTGTAGTTTGTACGACTTGAAATCTGGGGTTTTGATGCCCCATTGTATGATTTCTCCACTTAGTTTGTAGCTGCTTCTCCAACCAAAATAATATCAAACTGACTGCAGACATTTAAATATTGGTCAACACACAATACACAAACAAAAAAGTTAAACACCTAAACTATTTTCTTCAAATCTCACAAAATGATGCACTACTTTTCATCTTCTGTACATGTCTTTGCCCACATTTTCTATAGACTTAGACCCAGTCTCACTTCTGTGATTACACAGATCAACATACCTAACAAAGAGATAGTTACATGTGTCATTCTGAACAATTAAAATGGAATATATCACTTGAGCATGCATTTGTGAATATTCGTAAACTGATCCTTTAAGCTAGGACTTTTGAGGAGTACTCTGATAAACTCTGAGAAACGTGGTGATTGATATACTATGAGTAGAAAACGATAATTTACAAATGATACCACAATATCTTGTTCAGATTGCTGGATGGATAATTGCCTTCTTTGATCAAATAAATAGTACAGAAGCAGCAGCAGGTCTGAGATCACACCAAAAATACAAGTTTGGACAGGTGAAACTTCAGGTGTCTGAGTGATCTCAATGAGATGCCCATGAGGAAGGAGAATATATGATCTGGTGTTTAGGAGAGAATTGTAGGTGGAAAATGAGTTTGAAACCATCAACATCTTCTCAAGAGCCTGCCAAGTAGAAACTCAAAGAATGACTCGAGATTCTTTCTGCTCCAGCAGGCCAAATAGAAGCGTTGTAGTGCGAACAGTGCATTTCTCTCTGAGAAACGGCATTCTAATAGCAGGAAACTTTGGTGTTTTAAAACTCATTTTAGTCCCCCTGTGAGATGTACCTTTTGATAAGCAATGATACTATCTCTGCCTGTGCTATAAAAATATATATTTATCCTAGTAAAGTTGCAATGGAGATAATAAAAACAAAACATTGCATAATATTTTAGCTTAATGAAAACAGCTTAGGCATTTCATCCTAGTCTTTGTAATTATCGACTTAACCTTTAAGGAAAGAGTATTATGAGAAAAAGTGTTAAGTGGAAGACTACTTGAATTTATGTATGTGGTTTCTTCTATTGTGATAAAATAAAAATAACAAAATTTACATTGTAGCACATACAATTAGAGGCATTAATTATACTCAAAGTGTTGTGCAACTATTGCTATTGTGGGGAGTCATTGCTTAATAATCAGAGAGTTTCATTTTAGTATAAAAAATATTGAATGAGATAAGATATCAGTACTGCATGTTTTTAATATTGAAAATTTGTCCTTGAAAGGAACATGGTAGAAAGATTGTAAACATAAAAATAGAGGTTTGAGATCTACTACTACCCTTTCAAAGTTGGGATTTTTTCCTTTGTGTGTGGTGTGTGTGTAAAATGAGATAAAAATATCAAAAATATAGGGTTTCTGAAAACATAAAATCAAATTGTGTGTGTGTGTGTGTGTGTGTGTGGTGTGATTTATCACAAAATAGTGACTTAATTCATGTGTATTTGCTGACTGGTCTCTGTACCTGAAGCCTGAGCTGGAGTTGGTGGCTGTTTGACATTAATTCTCACATATCTGTTCTGCACAGTGACCTCCCCTTTGGAGTTGGGCATCTCGCAGAAACATGAAAGTAGTTGAAAGACAATAAACAGCCAAATAAATTGCAAAGTTTTACTCTCTTCTCATGGCCTCAAAGAGTTCATGCTAAACACTGAAAATTATGTAAATAGATTTGGAAATGTAACAAAGGGTTTTAGAGAAGCTACAGAATTGAAGAAGTTTCTGAAGTGGTATAGGGCTTACTCAGTGAGAGGTAATGGTGCTGTAGCTAAAAAGTCAAAAGCAGGATTACATATAATATTGGAAAATTAGGAGAAAAGGTAGCGGAGACGGGGAGAGAGAGACGTGGAGGAGGCTGACAAGCACGTTGATTTATTCAGATTTATTCATCCACTGCAGATGCTTCACCAAGAAAATCTGGAGCATTCTGTTTATGCAAAGGAAAGGGAAACAAGCTGGGGAAAGTTAACCAAATAATCAGGAGAATG
This sequence comes from Myocastor coypus, assembly GCA_004027025.1. Classification (NCBI taxonomy): domain Eukaryota; kingdom Metazoa; phylum Chordata; class Mammalia; order Rodentia; family Myocastoridae; genus Myocastor; species Myocastor coypus. The sequence goes on along the minus strand of PVJA010004747.1, from coordinate 50,992 downwards.
ACCTGGCTTTTTAGTTTCCTAGGGTTATAGCTTTATCAGAGGTATTGTCCTGGAGCTCAATGGGAAGGAGTGGGACCATGCATCTTAAAAAGAGGAAGGGAAGAGAAAACTCACCCACAGGCCCAGTGGGTTCTTATGAGGCTGATCCTCACTGTGTGAAGCTGAGATCAGAAGTTTAGAAATTGGTCAGAAAATCAGCTTTTCTACTTCCAACCTACACACTCACTTGCGCTTACTAAGGCATTAATTTGTTTGTTTAACCAATAAAATCAATTTGCAATTCTATTACATAGAACATCCAAGATCTCTCCCCAAACTTCTCATTATTTATTAGGTGGTAGGAAAAACAAAATGGAGAAAAGACAAAAATTTTATTGTGAGAGGAAGGCTCTGGTAATACACAAGAAATTCAAGAAAGTGAATCTTTGTTTAATTCGCACCCAAGGTAAAGAACGTGAAGTCGTAGATGCACTTGACTTTCTTGGGAGGTGGGGATCATCCTCACACGGGGGTGGGAACTTTAAAAAGCTGTTGGTTCTAGAAGTTGATTATCAGATCTTCCATACTTGAATCATGATGCCATGCACGGTAAATAATTCCCAGTGTTTTCTCTGGGAAAATACTTCATTAATCTACAATGTGGCAGGAAGTAAAAACTACTAGTAGTTTTACAAGTATGTAATGAATCTTCCCCTTCTGTCCTCAGGGCTCAGGGTTAGAAATATTGCCTTAATTGGATTACAGTGAAACTGCGTTTAACTGAAAATTCAGCTAAACAAGTCTGGAAGAAACTTCAAAATGAGAGCAGAAAGACACAGAAAAATCTAAAGTAGCAAATGCTGATCTGGCTTGACATTTTACTGACAGAGATTACATGCAAGAGGGAGTGAGAGATGGCACATGAGATTGAGGCACCCTCCGGGGTTGGGTCCCTGTGGACCTACCTTTCTTACTGTGAATGGCCTTGCTGCTAAAAGTGGCTCCTCCACTATGGGCTCAGGGAAGCTTTTGGAGATGAGAGCTTGGGAAGCTCTCTGGAATGCAGAAGGTGGAGTCTACCTCACAATTCCCAGAGCTTGCCTTTGTCTTTAATGCTTCTCTCTTAGAAATTCTAGCCTTCCTCCCCAACCATGATGAGTTTCCAGTGCATGTGCTTCTCTGCAAGCTCCCTCTTCTCTCCTTGATGAACGTCTGGTCCCCGGCTCTGGATTTTTGGCACAGCCAGAATCAGGTGGTCCTGCTACAGTCCCTCTCAGCCATAGCAGCAGCAGCAGATGTGTAATCTTGTTGCTTCCCTTGTTTTTTTTAACCGTAAAATGCCATACTAGTGTTATGTCACTATTAGAAATACAACATCAGCCAGCATTTGTCTCACGCCCTTGTACATGAGATGAAGCTTATTTAAAAATTCTATGGTATAAACAACAAAATAAATTATTGAGAATATTAAACATGTAACTAAAAGATTTTATGCACATTATTGTGAGATATTATTATTTAAAAATTTTTGTGTAGTCTATATGCGAGTCCAAGTTACAGTTGTAGTACACTTTTATTGTAACAGTCATACAATTCTACAATTAATACACATCTAAAAATTTTCACAAATACTAAAGTAACCTTGAAAAAAATAGTTGGATGACATATTCTTTCTTGCTTCAAGGTTTCTATAAATTTGCAATAATGAAAAGATATAGTCATTAAGAGTAGGTCATTAGATTAGATCATAAGGACAAGCAGAGAAACTAATTGACTGTAATAGACAGTCCAAAATAGACTTGTAAATTGAGTTATTTATGAAAAAAATCTAGGAAATCCTATAGAAAGCAATAATTTGAATATTTAATACTAAACTATAAAATACTTGAGACTTTACTTCATAGTATACAAAAATTATCTTTAGAGAAAAATAAAATTAAACAGTTAAAATAATTGAATTCATTAACTTTTTAGAGTGAAACCTAGAAGGGTAAATTTATTGAATATTTCTTAGGTCACAAATAGCAAAAGTAAAGAAAAACAGGTAACAAAGGAAATAAAAACCAAAAAAGCATTAAATAATATTAAACAGTACTCCATTACGTACAAAGAAATTCTGCTCATGAAAAGTCATTTAGAAAAATTAATAAATACTCAATAATAAGAATGAGTAATATAATAATAGGCCTTAAAATATATTTTAGTAGAAGAAAACATGATACAAAATTGAGTGTTGCTGATATGGTAAACAAAACTTTAATGTATGTGAAAACACACATGATGTGATTGGTGAAAACACAGAAAAACATTTAAGAAAGGCATGTCACAAAGACAATTTAAAAATTAACGTAATGAAGACAATTAGATTTAAAATATCTATATAGACAGGCAAAATATAATTTTGTTTAATTTTTTAATTTCACTAATTTCAACAAGAAAGAAGTAGCAATGAAATAGTTTCAGAACCCATCAGTAGGACAGCCACAATACAATGCTTATTGTTGTCTTCATAGTAGTTGTACAGAGTACTAGATGCAGACATAAGTTTTCTAGAGACTATTGATACAAATATTTCTTCTGATTGAACTGAAAGTAGTTATATGTATAGTCCAATATTACATAATAGTAATGGGTTATCAGCAGAACTGGTAATGTCAGAAGGTGTTGACTTGAGTTTTTACAATTCATCGTACTAATCTGGCTTTACTTCTTATGCCTTGTGATTAAACATTTCTGCTGGGTGGTTAAGGTCAAGTTAAAGCAAGACCTATATAACTAGACATGTAGCTTTTGTATCTGACAAGGTCATTCAAATCCCCCAGGAATTTGTCAGTGTCAGCCATCTGGAAGAGTCATGGCCATTGCTTGACCAATTTGCTCTCTGTGAAAGGCTGAGAGAATGTTTTCTCTCTAGGTAACTGTCCTTAGGCACACTATACATTGCCAATCACTTCTTTCTGTAGCCCCATAATCCCTTAAACAGAAAATTCGGGTCACCACTGAATTATAAGATGTTATAGTACAGGTTCTCTTATGTCCTGAGTCCTCACTGACCTTGAAGGGCCAGGGTCAAAATATTGGCTATCCTTGTAGCCTTTCTTTTTCTCTAATTTTCTGGTCTGCCTACTTAAGTTAACACTCCAGAAAAGAAACTTAGTGATACTATTAGTCTATAACATAGATACTTGAGCTTAACATGCTTGTCTTTCTGAATAATAAACACCTTAGATTTGACATGGAATCAGTATTTTCCATCCATCATCAATATTCTAATAAATCCCTATAGAATGTGACAAATACAAAACAAAACAAAATAAAACAGTTCCACATTTTTACACAGACATTTAATAATCTATCTATATACAAAATTGTAGCAGGTTAATCTCATCAAAATACAATTTTTAAAAAATGTGTAAAATATATGCAATGAGATCGCACAATTCTAAATCTTATTAATAAAGAACTTCTGCAAATTAATGTCAGTAAAGGATGTGAATAAAAATAAATACCAGTGGTTCTTACCCTACAAAGTGGAGTTTAGTCTCAGAGACACTGTGTGAAACATAAACTTGAGAATTGCCCTCCACCCCACGTTCTAATTTTCAGATTATCAGAGAACAAAGCTTTTAGTAGACCTTTGCTACTGGCAAATTTAATCAGAAATGTGTGCTTCTCTAAATTTCACAAAATATCCCCCTATCAGAGCATTTTTATAATAATTACCATAGTGGAATTAGCCAAAACCTATACATACACCACCAACTTCCCTATCTAATGCCTTCATGAAAAATGATATGCAGCTCTACAACCACAGAAGTCTTTGTATTATGACGCTGATTTTTTTTGGACTGAAAATCAAACTTGCACCTTGTCCTTGCTAGGCATGTTCTTATGCTGTTGAGCTATCTCCCCAGACACTGACATTGATATTCTCTAAGATGTATATATATTTTAAAGTGCAGAGCTACATACATGAATTCTAGCAGGTTGAGAGAGAGGGCTCATGGTGTTTGTATAAATATGAAAGACAATTTTTGCATATGCAGGCCAACTTGATACACATTTCACTAAAACAGTCATGATTGATCTCTGAGAGAGAATCCTCTCACTTCAGACACTATGAGTTCAAAAGTAGAGCATGTACAGATGTCACTCACTTATGATTGAGGCTATGCCCTATTAAAGTCATAAATCCAACCACCAACAATTAGCATCTGCTCAGAATATAGACATCAATTTATTTGATCTTTCTCTATGCAAGAACTCTCTATATTCCTAACAGAGCTGCATTGATTGTAGATCATCCAGAAGGCTAGCAGCTTTGAAGAATTTTGTTATTGTTCAGATGCTGTCTTTCCTCCCATTGGATAATTCCATCTTCAACTTTCCACAGTGCTGTCACCTATCATGGAATGGCATGTGTGGTCTTAGACATTCAGAGATGGACATGGACCATTTCAAGCAGACTTGTTTTCTTATTTCAACAGACAAAAACAGTGTTGAAATCCGCTTATAGTAACCACAATCAAAGTTGCCAATGAGAATATCAGAACTCATTGTAGTAAAAAAATTCAGTCACATATAGACCATAAAATTGACCCTAGCAAAGGTGTTCTTTGAATGACCAGAGTCATAGACAGTAAATCTATTCACCTCTCAAGGTCTGAATACCTTTTGCCTTCAGCCTGGTGGCTACATAATTGTAGTAGGAAACAATAAAAAAAAAACCAGATTCAGTGCATGGAAATTTCATAATATTCTGATGCCATCATGTTCTGGAACTCATTTCAGCTTAATGTTATAAATTAGCTCTTAGGACTGCTACAGAAAAGTATCATATGTTCTTTTTATTTTATTAACAGGAGCTTTTAAAGTCTACCTTCCTGCACACAGTGTAGAAGATTCTCACCTATTACAGAGGTTAGACAAGTGCCACAACTGAATTAGTCTATTATTCTTGGGAAATCTATAAGAACAAAAAGACAAACATCATACAGAAATGAGTGAATGGTCAGTTACTAACTACTACCTGTAAACGATTACAGAAAACAGTTGTAAAGGGACTCTGCAAAAAACCTTGGTTCCATTATTCTTTGCATCCTTCTCTTCTCTATTTTAAAGATCAATGTAAGTTATTATCTCATGCCTGACACTCCGCCAACACCCTTCTGATCTTTCTGCTGCCTGGCTCACCTCCTTCTGTTCAGTCCTTCACATTGCACAGGAAGCATTTTTCTGGAAAACAAGCCTGAGGTATTATGCCCCCCCTCAGACTCTGAGCGTCTTAGCGTGACCACCACACTGCAGGCGACCTGGTGCATCGGAAGCCTCTAGTTGGAGTAGGCACTCAGTAAGCACTTCACAGGCAATCTACGCTTTGCAGGGAATGCAAAGAGAAGAAACAGAGCAAACAGCAAACTTAGCAGCAGAGGAAAAACTTATTTTACACACGTCTCGGTGTAAGCAAAAGGAAGAATTTTCAGCTTCCCAATGCATTCCGCACTGTTATCTTTCTTGCTCCAACTTTTAAGGACCTGAGAGTCTATCAAGGAATACAAGGCTGATAGGAACTGCAGCAGGTGGTGCTGACTTGGTAAATGTGTTAGGGTAACCTCGTGGAAGAAGATTTTACTTTCCACGTGGGAACACAGAAAAGGTCACAGATATTAGGTCTAGGTTTGAGGAAGGAGTGGGGTTAACGGAAAGTTGTAAGCCTACAGAGCCCGGAGGAAGGCCATTCCAGTATGAGAGCTTAGGCAAGAGACAGAAGTCCTCTTGGTATTTGGCTACAAATGCAGGTTAAACAGAGGCTCATGATAATTACTGAGGCTGATGGCCAGTGTGGCAGTTTTAGAGGGCCCGGATATTAGTCACTTTCTTATCCCCAAAACACAAGATCTGAAACCTGCAACTATCAGGAGGAAAGGTGTACTTTGGCTCCCAGTGAGCAGAAGTCTGAGGCCACAGTCAGCTAGCTCCAAGGCAGAGCAATATAGCCAAGGGACCTTGTATGTGGCGTGGCAAACAGGAAGCAGACAGATGTCAACAGCGAGGAAGGGACATGGGCCACTGAGTCTCCTGCCTCTGACCAGGCTTCTCTTCCCAGAAGCACACTGAGCCCTAAATTCCTCAGTGCACTGGTCCATTACTGAGTATCAGATGTCCATGATGGAATCACCACCCCTACCCCAAACCTTTGGGGGAACACTTTGGTATAAACCATAACAGCTTCATTTACTAATAAGAAATGTGAAGTTGAGGTTTCTCTGTGATAACCCTTTGGATGTAGATAATTTTCTCCAAACTCCAAACTTTGGTTTGCTCTCTCCAACAGGCTGCTCTCTAACCTGTGACTCACTTAGGTATGCACATCAGTCTTTCTCCATGTTCCTGCCTCCAGCCACAGGGTGAGAGGTGCAGTTGGCTTCTTGCTATCAGAAGGAAGTGACCCTCCAATGTGCTCCATGTTGCACTATGCCCTTGATGGCAAAGCTTTTAGAAACAAGTGCTCAAACTGCAACCCAAAGCCCATTTATTTATTGCAAAATGCCAACCCTACAATCAAACCTGAATAATGAGGTTTTAGTTTTTAACATCTTAAAAGAAGAATAGCATGCATGTATACATTCACCATCACTGCTCCATACTTCTCCTTAGGTTAATTCTCCCGGGTAGGTCAGGAAACAGAAGAAACAGGACAGACAGAGCTGTATCCTACCCATGGATCTGCACTTATAGATATATAGTCTTAGGCAAATTATTTAACCTTTCTGGGGCATGTAGGAAATGGTGACAGTGATTCTTCTTGTAGAGAGATGCCATGAGCCTAAACAAATGTCTAAACATCCCATTCTTAGAGCCCTCCCATAATACTAGCTGTCTTCCAACCCCAGGTTCCAGCCCAATCAGATTCACTCTTGGGCCATTGTCACCGCTCCTGACCTTCAATTAGAGCAGCTTAGTGAGCCCTGGGATCATTATTAACTCTCCTGGTTACTTATTCAAAGATCAGGAGACAGTATTGCATAGTAAGGTTAAAGCCTCCTTTTTAAAAGTAAGTGAGGCTCACTGGAGAGGTTAAAAGCTAAAAATGTGACCCATTCTGACATTTAAGTCGCTTCACATTAGAACTGCCTTGTGCAACAACTGGAGGGGAAAGAAGAATGTGAATCAGTTTAAGTCAGGAGGAAAAGTAATTGCAAATTTAGGGAAACAAAAACAGGTGTGTGAAATGGTGTGTGACAGAGCTTGCCACAGTCTCTCAAGATGTAGTTCCTGGTTGGGAGTCCTCAGTGTTTGGAAAGAGGATTATCTCTTCGAGTGTCTGCCACAGAAGTGTGATATTTATTCAGCACACAGATAGCCAGGGGATACACCAACAGTTGCAATTCAGGATTTCCCACTTGATTTTGACTGGAGTGTTATTTAGAAACTTAATCCTATGATGCTCTGTGGTACCAAGCACTCATGTGTATCTGATTGAAGTCTTCACTCCTACTAAAGTCAGGGTGTGGACAGCAGGGGGAGGCTGGTGGGAGAGCGCTGAGCTGTGTCTCACAGGGAGGATGAGAAAATGGAAGCTATCACGCTCACACAGAAGACCATGAGAAAGGCCTCTGTGACTCTGTACAGCTCCTGGGGCCAACTGTTACTTTTCTATGATATTTATAAAAATGTTGAAAACAAAATCTATCCATTTTTATACTATTAAAGTAAACTGCAGTGGGTGGTTGAAAAACATAATGGTTATATACATGGTATAATTTTTTGAATGTATTATAGGAAGAAGACATACTGGCCTTTACTCCCCCTAAAAATACTCTCACCTAAACTATTGTTATTTCTCCTTTCTAAGCAGCCAGGATAATGCTGCTAAAGATATTTCCTCATAGGACTTTTGCCTTAATTTTCCAAGTGCTAAATTGTTTAGTGATAGTGTAAACTTTTCATTTCTGCCTGCACTGTAAAATAGCAGTCCCTTAACTGTGCACTAGCACCAGATTCTTTACAGTTTCCCTTTACTAGAACTAATAAGAAATAAAAACATGAGAAGGCATTGATATTTATTGGAGAAATGAGCACAGGGCTTTGATACAGGCATTCCCTATTTCAAAAACTGGTTAAAACGAGGTCCACAAATATTTCCAAGGTCCCAGCACAATAAAATATTTATGAAGGAATCAATTTTAATTACTTTTTAAGTATTTGAGATCCGAAGTCTTCGATTAAATTCCTGATCTTTATTTCTCTGCTATATTCAAACTTTCAGAAATTGAAGGGCTCTTCCAGATCTATTTTGGTGAACAGACCATTGCCTCTAATTCGCATGTTTCCTGAGCCAGCTAACACCTTCCTTCCACACCCATGAAGATTTTCTTACATGTCTCAGCTTCATTACTTAAATTATTCTTTTAGATCCCCCTGTCCCTACGGATGGGCTCAATGTGGTCAGGAGACAGTAAGATATTAAAATCTGCAAAAGCAGGTTGAAGGTTAAGATTGGTGAGGAGGAGTCAGGGTAGCGCAGTTGCATCCTTGTTTCCCTTGACCCTTGACCCTTCCTGCATGTGGAGTCCATGTCTGTGACTCTGTTTATCTCACTGTCTACTAATCACATATTCAATTCAGTTGCACATCTCCAGCTAATATGATAACTACTTTTAGGCCATTCCTGCTGCTGTGTTGCTAGCTCAGCTGCTGTCCCAAGTCAAGCTGTTGAGACAGATACTAAAGTCGATTTCCAGGCTATGGTATGGAGCATTCACTTTACCAGGTTCTCCCACCCCCATCTCCTTTGACTCATCTTTATTTTTTATTTATTTATTTATTTATTTATTTATTTATTTGTCTTTTTGAGACAGGGTCTTGTTATGCAGTTCAGGCTGGCCTTGAGCTCACTTTTGTAGCCCAGGCTGGTCTCGAACTCGCACTGATCCTCCTGCCTCAGCCTCCCAAGTGCTGGGATTACAGGTGTGCACCACCAAGCCCGGCTTGACTCATCTTTAGACAGTGATGTTATTCATTGGTGTTCAACCTTTGTAAACAGAAAGCATCCCCCTTGCCTATGTAACCTTTTTTTGGCACAGCTACATCACAACTGTAAGTTTGTCTCTCTGGAAGTGAACTCACAGTGATTAGAACTCAACCCACATTAGAATTCAGTACAGTTTATTATATTTTTTTTACTATTTTTTAATTGTCCTGCCAATTTCTGCAAGTATTTTTTTCTGCTAATATTTTGAAATGAGCAGTTAATACTTAAAATATTTTTGGTTTATTCTTATTTTTTCTCTTTAATTTCTTATAACATTTCTGTGTCATTTTGTTTTGTTTTTTAACCAATTTTGTATATCTGATCACATAAACAACTAATTTGAATGTAAAATCATGCAATACAGCAATCATGTGTTGAATTTCTATTGCTTTGTTTAGCAAGACTTAATTTTGTTTGACATTTTTGTGTAACTTTTATATTGCTAAATAAGAATAAGAGGAGGAGGCTCTTTGTTTCATTTATTTTCTTTTGTGTAAAATTTCTATGCTGAGTTACAATACATTAGACTAAATATTAAAGTAGAATCACAAAAGCTACTTTTCTAAATCATCAAGCCTAAACTAAATTGACATCTGACGTGAGAAAATGAGGGAGATCACAGTTAATTTTCTAAACAATCTAATTTACTTGTAAATAGGAATTTCATAAAAGTGAAGTTTGTCTTAATCTTTACAAAAAAGTAACCCTGTGTTAACTGATCTGTTCTTTTACTACAGTCCTGTTTCCCTATTGTCTTAGTTACTCTCCTCTCGTTGCTGGGACAAATATCCAGCACTGAAAATGAGGGAAGGAAAGGCTTATTTAGCTCACAATTACTGGAGGTATCAGTCCATGTTGAGCTGGCTGCAAGGCACAGTGGCACAAGGCAGAGAACAAACTCTCTTTCTTATTTTTAAAAATTTTATTAATTTTAGTAAGAAATGACACTGAAATAGTTTCAAAATACGTTAATAGCACAGCCACAAAATTAATACAATGCATATTGCCTTCACAATAGTTCACAAAATGTACACATGATAACTTTTGTAAATACTATTAGTACAAATACTTCTCATTGAACTAAGAGAAAGTAATTCATGGAAATCTTATTCAGTCCAACTGTTCCCCTACTGGGAATTTTCGCAAATAGTTTGAATGCATCATATCATACTGACATTTGTGCTCCTATATTTACAGCAGCACAATTTGTGATAGCCAAATCTTGGAAACAACCAAAATGCCCATCATCTGCAGAATGGTTGAAAAAGATGTGATGTTTTCACACAATGGGATATTACTCAGCTATAAAGAATGATAAGCTCAAAGTCTTCATATATAAGTGAATGTATCTTGAGCATATACTCATAAGTGAAATAAACCATACCTACATGGGTAAATATCGTATAGTCTCCCTAGTGTAAGAATTCAAAAGAAGAAATAAAAATGGAAAGGCATAACATGGCTACATGGAAATCAAGAACTTAAGGATTAAATAATGAAGAGACAGCAAGCAGAAAAGTTAGGAAACATGGCAGGGGCAAAACCATGCACTTACATACACAGGATGAATTAGACAATGGTCTTCAGAGAACAACCTTTCCTGGTGGCTGGTAAGAGCAACATTGCAGGGAAAGAGCTAGCTGCTTAAACATCTAACTTCTCTTCCTTTATACTGAAATGCAAATCACATGCCCTAGGGGAGAGGCAGTACCCATTTTCACAATAATCAGTTACAAATTCCAGAAGCTACCCTATGACTGCATGAGGCTTTGGGGGGACACCTATACACAAACCATAACATCTGTTCACACTTTCCAAAGTAGCTCTGAGCAACTACACTGAAGACAAAGTGTAATATAGCAACCATTGTTGAAAACCTTGGGTATTTTTGAAATTGTATGTCATTTCTAATGTCTTGGGTATTATTTTTAAAATTTTCTTTAAAGTAAAATAAAAGAAGAAAGTAACTTTGAAAGGATCAACCTACTTCTTATTCTTTGCTTCTTCTTTGGGCTTTGCCCTGTCTATAAAGCCAAAGTCTGATATCCCTCCCGTCATGACATTGGCTTTATTTCAGAGAATAAAGTGCTATCCAAATATTCAGTGTAATATAAAGCCAGTTAATGCCTGTGAATTCAATTGCAGTTTTGTCTTCGATTGTGTGAATATCCCAAGCCTCTATATGCCTGGGAAGTGGGCAGTACACTTTGATGGAAAAGAGGTCTGATATTGAAATTTTCCCAATTGCTAAATTAGGACCACTGTAGCAGAATTCAGTGTCTTTCCTCTAAGCATATTATGTTAATTTATAATTTCTAATTAAATGGTGTCACTTCATCTTATCACTTTACATGTTCTCAGCATATTCCCATTGATGGTACAACTCCCCTTCACTGTATTCTGAGCCATTATACCCTTAGCCAAAGCCTCGGTCTTCAACTTCATTGTTGTATATCTAGCTATTTCACAAGTAATCTATTGGGGAACCCAATTCTTAAACCATCTCTGATCTTTATTTCACTACACACACACACACACACACACACACACACACCATCCTTATGCTTTCTCTGTCAGAGTATGTCACCACAGTCATTAAAACTATAAAAACTGGAAACCAGAAATAGTTTTTCCATTCTCTTCAAATCTAATGAAGCTTTTTCTCAGCGGCTCCAGTTTCATCAAAGTCCTCTAAAACTAACTGCTAAATTCTACATTTTATCTTGAATCCCTCTCTTTAGACATATCCACCATAAGTAAATTGCATTTCCCTGACCATATTCTAACACATGTCTTCTTTTTCTTTTTTTTTTTAAATAATTTTCTATTTTATTTATTTATTTTCTTGTTTCAGAACTTTTGTTTGTTTATTCACTCATTTTTATGGCTGGCTCAGCACTCCCTCAGGGCAGGGCTGGCACAGCATGTGGTGCTGGGGATCGAACCGTGGTCCCTGAAGCCACCCAAGCTTTCCCAAGCAGGCACTTTAGACCACTGAGCCATCCTGCTGGGCCCCTCTTCTTTTTCTATAAATGTTTGCTTTCTACTTCTCAAGTGCTCCTCTGTGAATTTATTATGTTCAGAGATTTAACTCCAGTCTCACGTTTTCTATAGAACTTTCCTTTTTTCAAGTTTCCTATTTCTTACCTGTCTCCTGTAGCGCTCCATACACTGTACTATGATCACTCATTGTTTTTGTCTTTCTCTTGCATATCTTGTTAAAGATGGAGTCAGTTATTATTTTATGTTTAATTTCTCCAGCCCCGGGCATGGTTGCAGTTGGCAATAAGTAAATAATTATTTACAGGGACATGAATAAATCATAGTAAGGGAGACTAAAGCCACTGGATAAATCCACTGGTTGTCATTAGAGCAGAGGTGACAGGTAGGACAGGCTAAAGCATGGAGATAGGTAGGTCAAAGTATGACCCAGAAGGTCACTTGGTCTTGCAGCCATCACATAAATAGCATGCCAGACATCTTAAAGGAAAGTGGCTCTATGACTCCATTACAATAAGAAAAGTAGTTCACATGAGAATGTGGACAAAAATGCTGAGTGGTAGTAGGTAATAAATAAATGCACTGCAACCAGTCTAGGTGAGGTGTGCAGGGCTGCATATAAGCATGTCATTGGTGCTGGGGATCTGGAAAGAAAGCTACATGGCTACTCAACAATGGTCTGGTTCCCCTTAAGGAAATAAAGTACCAACATCTATGAGTTCACATGAGCTGTCTAAACTATGTTACTTACTGTTCTAAACTTTACGCTTTATTTTACTTCAATGTTCAAATTTCAGTGCTGTGACTTAAGGCATCTACCTAGTTGTATTATTCAAGGACTGGGTGGACTACACAGTTTGCCTCACCCACATAACTGTACTTTTATGACCTACATCATATGATTCTTCCAATTAAATGCTGGGCCTGTTAGTTACTCAATTTCACCCTTGAGTACCTTCCTAATTCTTGAATGGTGACTAGCTCCCTTTCCACAGTAATTGTTTTATAATTTTTTATTCATTATAACTAGAATATAAACATTGAATAAAATAACATTCCTTTTACAATGAGATTGAAAAATCTTACATAAGAGAGAAAGTTATGAGCCAGTTGATACCTGCTTTTTCTTTTATTATCTTGGTACAATTTTTGTGTGTTGTTTATTTTTGTTCAGGCTATAGATACATATTTTAACAATACTTAAAACACATAGATGAATTTTAAAAACATTTTTAGTCCAAGAAATAGTTTATTTGAAGTCTTATCATTTTGAGGGGAAGAAGTGAAGTGAAAAAATAAGAATGTTTAATAAGGATTTAAAAGTGTAGTTGTTGGCTTTTATTATTTAATACATTGATTCTTTTTACAAAGAAAGGTGCAAAACTTTACAAGTCTAGCGGTAAATACAGGCACAAAGACTCACCCTCGTGAGAAAAACACAACATAAGCATGCATCTGCTGAACAGCCACCTACTAGATGATGGACAAGGAGACTGTGAAGCTTTAAGCTATAGAATGGAGTGTGTTCTGTCCTCCTTGATACTCCATAGTTAAGAGAAGCATCTCTGAAGAAATGAAAGAAATTCAGAGGCATATATCAGAAAGGCAAAGGGAAGAGTAGGAAGAAAAGAATTCCAGTCAAAGAATCCCAAGGAGATAGACATTTGCTTGGGAAAATTCTTGGTTCCTTCAACCAACAGAATTGGTATATGATTGGCACATTGTGACCCATGAAGGAAGAAGCAAGAGATCAGATGAAGTTATTGTGGGCAGACATGTTTCTAGTCATGGAAAGGAATTTAATTCCCACTCTAATTGCAGTGGGAACCTAATGAAGAACTAAAATTTGAGAAAAGCTTGGTCAAATTTATGTCTCAAAAGATTGGCCCAGAGGCTTAGTAGACTGACACATCGTTAAGGGTAGAAAAAAGGACACTAGTTTAGTAACAACCAAAAAGTCTCTTATGGTATGAAGGAAATAAATGTTGGTTGCCTGGACAGCAAAGCAGCAGGAGACATGAATAAATCTTTAGTAAACTGCTCCACTGTATATAGTGAATAATAAAACTATCTGCCTTATAAGGTAAAAAATATATATATAACATTTTATGCCTATGAAGCACTAAGGAGAATTCTGATGTGTGGAAAGCATACAAATATTTATTGTTTTATTATCATAACTACTATTGTTTGGGGTTATTTGGCTTGGATTTCCCAGGATGCTTGGATGGTAGTCATGGAGATTAGGTTTGTCTGATGTTGTAATATTCTGGTATTGAAAGACGTTTGATGGAGAGATCTATAGTCTACTGTATGGCTTTCATTGTTGTTGGAAGACAGTAATAAGAGTTTATTTTCTGAATCTAGAGACTGACTGGTCCAGGTACCAATACTGTCTTATCATCTTCCTCCTTCCTCCTCGAAGAAGTTTCCTCAGTGTTTTTAAGCAATGAAACCTAGAATGATACAAAGATTACAAATTTTATATTTCTTTACTGGTGTTAGAAGCATCCTTTTCCTTAAATATATCCTCAGACCTCCTGGAAGGTCAGGGCTGGAAGCAAATGGAGGACACAGAGCTGATCCTATGTTGGCCAGATTTTAAGTACCAGTACAGAGGATGAAGATGAGGAAAAGAAATGCCATGGATCCTCAGAGACAAGGCTGTGGGTTGAAGATACTCTGGATGGGTATCAGAGAGAGCCCTGTAGCTCTCATTTACCCATGATGCTGAGCAAAATGCTGAACCCTCTGAGGACTGACTTTCCCAGAGGTAAAGGAGAATCTTACTATCTGTCCTGCCTAGGTAGAGAGTTGAAGAATAAATAAAACAGTGCACCTTGAAGCATGCCATGAGCTGTACAATGCACTTGCCATCTTCCTTCTTCCATATTTGCAAGCATTAATGATACAACCTTGATTTGATTGTTCACATAGAGGGAGTGACTACCTCAGGTGATGATGATATTCAAAAATCTCTGAGGGAAATTTGTTGGAAGCCCTCCCTCAGAGCAGAGACATGGCCGGGCTGAAAGCCATCAGGTACACAGTGCAGAACTACAAAGCTCTTTGACTCTTAGTACAGCCCTGGGGATATGGTATAGTTATTTGTATTTTACTCTAAGAAAATAGGACCAGTTTAAGAAAACCCAGTAATTTCAAAAACCAATATAGGTTCATGCAGCCAGGAGACAGCACAGCTTGATTTAGAATGTTGACCTGCCTTTTTCAAAGAGCCGTAAAACTGGTAACATTGAATCTATACCACAGTCACAGAGACAAATTAACATGGGGGTGGGGGGGGGCATTGCAAAAGTATCCTTAAATTGACCAAACTAGATTAGGAAAACAAAGGCACATTTCTGTCCTTCAGGGTGTGTCAAAAATAGAGGATGTGATATTGCGATTTTGAGCAATTGGGTGTAAAATTTGCCAGTAACAAACACACTGCAGACAGCAATTAATTACCACACAGGCTCCGCTGCTCCATGACGCACTGAAGATTGAGAGACTGCAGCAGGCACTGGGCGGGAGAGGCAACCTCTGCAGGAACCCGCCCTCTGCTGGTCAGCTCCGTGTCCCATGCATGCTAAATAGGGCGATTATTCCAAGATGCAAATGAGGTATTGTGAGGACTTTTATATTTATGACTCTATCACTCGGAGACAGTTGGAAGTTTTAATTTTGTAGTTAGCCCACCTGCTGTTTCTTTATTAAAATCTTAGTTCTGATTAATCAAAAATATTCTTTACAGTCAGATCACATAGATTCTATAAAACAGGATATCCTGGTTTGCTCTGGACTTGGTGTGAGATTTATCTTTTGAAGATGCACACTGATTTATATGTGTGCTCACAAATGTGGCAGTGAATTAAAATGTGACAGCAAGTGGAAAAGGTTCATGGCTTTCGAAATGCAGTCATAAATAAGGGATTTCATAGCCAAGTTGTTCTGTTTAATAGCCATGTTCCCCCTCACCTGTGTGCTTACTGGGTGCACTTTGTGGGTAGCAGCTCCAGGAAACTGGTACTGGGCTAGCACAGCCTCATAACACTGGCAGCACAGTTCCCAATTCAGTTGCTGTCATTGATTTGCAGATGCACAGGACTAAGGCAAGGGAATCCTTTCAAGCAATTTAAATGGCGGCTGCATTTCTGTCATTACCCAGACTGGAGTCTATCTGCATGGGCAGGGAAAGCTGGCCTTGGGTTCTCTCATATCGGCATATGTTTCAAGTGGTCAGACCAGACCCCTGTATAAAGTGGGAAAGAAGTACAAAGGACCCTGGGACAGTTTTCCCAGAAGAGAGGCTTCTGCAATGACTAAGTCAACAAGGCGGAGCCGAATATCACTGTGGAACCATATTTCTTTCTGCCATGGTGTATCTTTGGGCAAGTTTCTGAGCATGTGGCACCGCTGCAACCATGTGGCATTCTGGACAAGGCAGAGCTGCAAAAATGGGAAAATGACCATCCCTGGATGCTGGCAGTTTGTTTGGGACAGGCATGCTGCACTTTCTCATCAAATTTTTAATCCATCTGAAATGCTATAAAATAAAGGCTATTTCAAAATCCGTTATATTGCAAATGATGCTCTGAAAAAGGTGAAGCTGGTTCTATCTTATTATAGCTGATGATAGTCAACGGAAGCTTCCTGTTCATAACAGAAAGAAATAGTAGACTTCCAACATGCTGAGGCACTCATCTGAGTCCCTCTGTATTAGTCTGGGTCATGCAGTGTGGAAGGAAAGCCAAGTGGTAAATGCACAAGGCCCCCATGTCTCTCTCAAGTGGCTCCGATCCATGCGGTAGCTGTTGACCACAGTGTTCAGATACTTCGTAAGAAGGCATCAAAATGCAGAGTGACAGAGAACTTTTCAAGACACATATGGGGGAAAGAACTTGAAAAAGACACAAGAACATAGGTAAAAAATATTAGCTATGAATTTTAAAGATTAGCAGCATTTATATTTTCCCATCATGGTGGGTTTTTTTTTTATTTCATCCTAAGTGTGGTGTTTCTTAGATCCAAAAACACTGTAATCCAGTGTTTCTCAGGTAGTTATTTAAGGTGGACTTTCCTGGGCACTAAATGAAAACCAATATAGCCTCATTCTCTGCATGCAGATTATAAAATCTGTAATTTTAACAAGTTGTGTGCTTCAATTTTTACTTTTTATTAGCCCATGTGTACAGTGCATAATGATCACATTCCTTAGGAGTTGATCCACATATGCACACAACTTCATTTTCTTTCCATTCCCATTTTCTCTTCTCTTGGTCTCTCTCTCTCTCTCTCTCTCTCTCTCTCTCTCTCTCTCTCTCTCTGTCTCTCTCAGGAACAGAGGATTGAACTGAGGGTCTTGTGCTTGACAGGCAGCCACTTATTCTATTGATGTCAACTTCTCCAAATGAAAAGGGAGTAAGGGTTCAGCTTCCCTGGGTTCTACTATTTTCAAGTTCAGCTTAGGTAATGGTGAAATACCATACAGAGAAGTGTAAGGCAAGGCCCGAACACAAGCTCCTAGGATGCATCACTGGGCAAAAGAAGCTGAGGTTTAGAAAACAGAAGACAAGCAACAGAATTTGTAAGAGGACCAAGACTGAATTTTCAGCATTTTACCCACACTTCCATCAAAGCATCGTAAGCTTTGTTGATGACTTCTTACTTAATAGCCATATTAGAGAGAATCAAATTATGTCCTAATTACATCAGACATAATAACAAAATCAAATCATCTGCCTCCATCCCAAATTACCATTTGTCTCTACAGTATCACAATGCCTCCAGTACAGCGGAGTAAATGGAGCCTGGAGAAGAAGGAACACAGAGTTGCTTTTGCTCATGCTTTCCACGGACCTAGAGCTTTCTAAGAAGAATTAAATAGAAAGCATCCATTCAGCACTTCTTAGTGACAAAAATGTGAATTTCATCTAAATGGCCCATGAAGCTGTTTCACATTAAATGCTCTGTAGTGTAGAATCTTTGTTAGAGGAAACATTATGGAACCATTTACATGGCAATTATTTCTAGTCAGCTATAAATGATGACCTCTTGTCTAGTTTAGGGAATTGGTACAAAGTTAGTTTTTATTTCCCAAGCACCCTCTGGTGTCAGCACACTCCTTCAACATATGTGTTGCCTGGAAAACATAACATCCACATTTACATTCAAACGTGGAGGCGCACACACAAATATTTTTGGAAATTGGACGGAATTGTTGTTTTCCCAACGGAAGTGAGCTAGACTTTGCGTGTAGGACTTTGCTGATTGTGAATAAGACGACACAAACATGCTGCTGGTGTTCATGCTTCGGGGTTCTGAGTGTTTCTCACAGATCTGTTACATCTTGGGCTGGAGCACATTCCCAGAATGCTTTTCTACCCTCAGCTGTTAGTAACCTATCAGAGCCATCAAAGCACGGAGAACCTTTTTTTTAGTATTTTGTGCTGTGAAAACCTCACAAGCCATACCATAAGAGAAATCTTTTCCAATATCTTTGAAAAGCTAGATACTATTTATTTCTAACCTTGAATAATAATATCCATAATACTGGATAAAATTTTGAGACTTGGAGGTCATGAGGGTATGTGATGCAAGACCTGTGCCCACATAATCAGAGTCGCAGACCTTCAGCCAAGCGCAACCCTGGGTGATACTCAGATGTGTCTTCATTTTAGCTCCCCCTGTCAGCAGAATCATCCGCTGCTAGCATGGTCATTGGCGGATGGCCTAACTTGTCCTCTAAAAGTTCTCAATATACTCAATAAAATCAGTGCCTATTGTCAGTAACCATGACAATTGCCCAAAGCAATTTTGGGTTTTAAGATACTATCCATTGTGTTTAAGGCTAGAAAGACAACATCATTTTTTAAAATGAATGTTTCCTTGGCAAAAGGCTCAGTTCCTACAGCGTAGAGAAAAGGAAAAATGACATAATAGATAAAACTCAAGGTTTATAGAACCATTTACACAACACCAGGAGAAAATGAGACAAATCTAGAATGAGGGAAATTCAACAAGATAACTGGCAGAAAGGCCTCAAAATGTCAATATTATGAGACAACAGAAAAGGTGTGGAAATGGTTCTATTTCAAAAGACATTAAGGAGGCATACAGCTCTAATGTAATGTGTGAACCTTGATTGAATTGTGATCCCATGAAAAATCTATCAAAGATACTTGCAGGGTAATTTGGAAAATTTGGATGTGGACTGGATGTAGCTAAGTCCTAACAGTTTCACAAAGAAACTGGTATTATCTGTGTTTGAACATCTTTATATTTAAAGGCGAAATATCACTGTACCGGAAATGTATTCTCAAATTGTTCAGCAAAAGTATGCAGACAGCCCACTGAAAAACTAAACAATAAGACATACACATGCAACACATTATATTTATGAGGAAATAAGCAAAATAAAACTGCAATAGTAGTTGGTCTGTCAGCAGGGTACACACCAATGTTCATTATACTACTCTTTCAATTATTCTATCTGTCTGAAACGTCCCCTGATAACCAGTTGTGAAAAGCTGAAACTCCTCTGCTGTAGATCGAGGATGATTTCTTATGTGTGTGGTCCTGGGCTAGCGACATTACCTTTCTGTACTTCTGATTTATTAGGCATATGTGGAAATAAGGACATGGCCTTCCTTGGAGCACTACTATGGACACCAATGTTCTAACAAATGTGAAGTTCTTAGAACAGCGCTTGACCCACAGTGAGAGCCCAGGAAATGTTACTTTTTACTACCACCTTGAGAAAGATGCGGAAGATAATGATCCTGAGGGCAGAAAAACAGATGTTAGCATTGCGAACACCCCGGTTTCCCCATTGTCTCCATTCATCCAGCCACACCTCTACCTCTCAGTGCTTCCTCCCAGTGCCTCAACTAAAAACAATTCCAACTCTACTTTATGAAGGTTTCTCTCCTACTCATGCAGCTCGGGGCCTCATAGCCGCATGACATACAAGACAAGTACCTGTCCAAACCCCGCTCTATAAGCTGCTTCACTTCTTTCTGTTCTGATTCCTTGAATGCCTTTGGCTTTTTGATCAGTGGTGTTTATTTTACTGAAAATTCAAATAGGCATGTGAAATGTAGTTATACTTTATGCAGTTTTTCAAGTGTTTATAAAGAGAGTATTTTCAAGGTATCTTTCTCATCTGTCCCATTCTCAGAAACAGGATCCAGTGGGAATGAAAATGGCATTAAACTTCTTTAGCATCTTGCTACTTGGGCAAGAAAGATAAAAACAAGGACTCACATTGTGTGTAGTCAAGTTCATATCAGGTTCCCAGATGGAATCAACCAAGGAGTTTTCGCTCTTAGCAGAATATGAACATTCAAGGAAAATGTCACAGGCACTGGGGAAATACCCAGTAAATTAAAGAAAGCCTAGAGATGAGCACTGGAGGATTTCAGAGTACTAAGCATAGTAAATCAATCAGAATGCATAAAATTATCATGCAAAAATATTTCAGAGTCCTAGGAGTAGAAGATTGGTGACAAGGTCATAATATTCTAACTTAAGGGGAAAAATAGGGGCCCCAGAGGTAGGAAGGATTTATGATAGACAGTCATCCCTTGATAACCATGGAAATATCAAGAGTCCCCTTCAGATATCAAAGTCTGAGGAAGTCAAGTTGCTAAGACAAAATTGCACAGTATTTGCATATAAGCCACACACATCTTCCTGAGTACTTCGAAGCACTTCTAGATTACTAATATTACATAATTTGATGTAGGTACTATGTAAATATTTGTTGTGCTTTATGGAATATTAAGAAAAAAGCATGTATGTGATAAGTACAAACACATTTCTTCAAATATTTTCAGTGCATTGCTGGTTTTATTTATGGATGTGGAGGCACTATGGTTTTGATCTAAAATATCCTTGAAAATTCTGAGATATATGGAAGATGACTGGATGATGGGGAAGATATATTCCTCAGTGAATTGACACACTTATGAATGTGCTGCTTTGTGGTGGAGTGTGGTCAGAAGGGACACTTCCCTTGGGACATAACCGGGCAGAGTGTATCTTACCCTCTTGATCTCTTCTTCTCTCTCTGCTTCCCAACCTTTCCTCTGCCAGACTTTCCATTTTGCCCTTCCTGCCTTCAAGCCTGGTATGGACTGAATTCCCTAAAACTGTGAGCTGGATCAAACTCTTTCTCCTTTAAACTGTGGCTGCAGAGGTCCGTATCGGGTCTCAATGAAGAGAAAGCAATTAAGAAGAGAGTCCACAAACACAGAGGCCGTGCTGAAAAACATGCACGCAACAGCCCCCATGTGAATGTCTATACACATAGACACTATGCAAAATCAGAGCCCAACATAAAGTAGAAAGTCGATGTTCATAAACCTAAAGAGATAAAGAACTGAGGCCATAAAATCTTAATTAAGATAAAACTTGGAAAGCAGACATTGGATTTAATCAACAAAAAATGATTGGTAACCTTGATAGCGGAACTTCAGTAGAGTGATGGACAAAACAGAGAACATAGTGAATTGGTATAAATATAAATATGCTACAGAAAATGGGAAGCTTCATTCTTCACACAGAAGTGGGCAACGAAAGAGCAGAGGATACAGTGAGAATGTGACAGCTTCAGCGGCCTTCCCTCTTGAGGAAAGGATGCCGTTCCCTTTTCTAGGGGATGTGAAGCCTCAGTTTCTAGGGATAAAACAACTTGTGGAGGCAGAAAGCAGGATTGAAATTGTTTTGCCATATTTTTCAAGTTGACATTTTTGCCACATAAGGTCAAGGAAGGCACTGATTGCAATCTCGGTTTCATAGCTTCAGAGTCAATATTCCTCTCAGAATTGGGCAAGCAGTTGAGTCTTACTTTTATAGGTTTTTATTTTTATCTTTCTCTGGTGCTTTATAAATTTTGCAGTAGAAGGAACATCTTTTGTCAGTAGCTAAATATCATTTTACACCAGGAGCTATCTCTGAATTTTTCCAATAGGATTGAGTACATATTCCATTTATTATCCGTATCACTAAATGAAAGAGCTTGGCTACTGATAGCAATTGCACTATGTGGCAATTTAGTATTGGAATATGGAGTTATCAAAATGGACTCATGTTGTTAAAGACAATATTAGTCTTCTAGATATGATGTGATTTTTAAAAAATGGTAATAGGGTAAGGAAAAGTGTGGAGTCAGTTTCAGAATGGGGAAGAATGTGTTCCGCAGTCTGAAAGAAAAGGTAAAATTTCAAGGTGCACAGCGTCTCTCAGAAGTAGTCCCAGCAAGTGCGACTCATCTCCCCATGCCCTAGGAAGACAGGCAAGGGAAATCCAGTTTTCCACAAGGAGCTACAGCAACCCAGTCTCCAATTCTTGAAAAATCTATTCTTGGAGGACAATGTCTAGTTTAAAATGTTCTTATTCTGAGCAGACCTTCACACTTTGCATGCCTTATTTTGATTATCTGCTTAGAGTAGTCTGTTTCTGCCTTCTCATGGTTCTTGATAATTCTTACTTGTAAGCAGGAACTTTGTTTCTGTATTTAGGACAGGGTCTCCAGGGTCTCACTACACAGATCAGACTCGTAGTAATTCTCCTGTTTTCAGCTTCGCGAGCGCTGAGATTACAGGTGCTTGCCATCGTGCCCAGTCTCAATCGCCACCTCAGGATGCCCTGGAGGCAGGGCCGGCATGGTACACCAGGATGGAACCCAGATGTCGTGCTCTGCCTAAGCGGGTGCTTTAGTCCGCTGACCTATCGGGCCAGCCCAGTAACTTTCAATTTTGTAACAAATTTACAGGAAATCCTTTCTCTCTCTCTCTCTCTCTCTCTCTCTCTCTCTCTCTCTCTCTCTCTCTCTCCTTTCTTTGTCTCTCTCATATATACATATTCTTTCTTCAGTTTTTGTAAATTTTAATTTATTTAATAGCCTGCTGATCCCCTCAGACAAAATAGATGAAAATACAATAAGTAGCAAAAATGGGGCATTTCTAATTTCTATATTTGAAGGGAGATCCATATGGCTTAAATAACTGGATGGCAATCGTTGTAAAATATAGAGAAAGAAAATATGAAAAGACAAAAGTTGGGTGCTATTCGACAACTTCAAGGTGTGACTTTTCTTCCTCAACTAAATTTGCTCTCTTTCTTCCTCTTGAAAACTCTCACCAAGTCACAAAGTTGCCACATTGAGCTCCAACTTGCCATCACTGTGCCTCAGGCTAACAGAGTGCCGGGTTGTAGGTTTCTGACACCATGTCAAGCTTTCTCTAGTGCATTCCAAGAATAGAGACATACTGATTTTTATAATGACTACCAAATATTTTGAGAAATTTTAATGTTATGGATGCTCACATAAATGTATTTTCTAACTTGAACTAATTTGATTCTATAGATTGTATGGAAGTAATTGAAAACTCAAACTAAGTACAATTGTGTTATGGTTTATGTCTACTTGTCCCCCCTAAA
The DNA here is from genome assembly GCA_004027025.1 of Myocastor coypus. Lineage (NCBI taxonomy): Eukaryota > Metazoa > Chordata > Mammalia > Rodentia > Myocastoridae > Myocastor > Myocastor coypus. The sequence goes on along the minus strand of PVJA010004747.1, from coordinate 27,534 downwards.
CCTCATGCAATCATTGGGCAGGAACTTCTAGAGTTTGAAGCTTGATCCACAATCCACTGGGATTATGTGTTTTAGTACTGATGAGATTATGGTCTCAGTACTGCTGGGAATTATAGGTATGGCCTGAGGTGGATAGGCTAAGGCAGAGAGCCTGATGTAATTTAAAGAGAGACAGAGAGACAGGCTAAGACTGTTGCTCTGCTGCCCTGTCTGGTTGGCTGCCTCTGTCAACATTTTGTTGCTGTTCCTCCGCCATGAACTGGATGTGCTCTGCTCTGTTCCACCCAGCCTTGGGCCAGCTGAATATGGACTGAAACCTCCAGAAACTGTGAGCTAAATAAACCTTTCCTTCCTTCATTTTGTAAGTCAGGTATTTGTCCCAGCAACTAGTACAAAGTAACCAAGACAATCTGCTTTAAGATTTGAGCTTCTCATTACTGTGCAAACCATGTCTGCCACCCAATCTACTTGCCTTGACCTTCCTAAGCCACTAAAATAACTTTTCTTTTAACAGAGATGCTTGTCTTAGTTTTTGTTGTCTGATGTCTCTCGGTGACAAAATGAACAGCCACTTGAAATGGTCCACACAGCACTATATCATGAGTTCCTGCCAACAGATACCTGTGAATATTAGATGGACTTTTTAAAAGGCTAACAGATCCTAGGAAGTACATTAAGGAGTCTACATTTGATGATTATAAAAGAAAACAATTGTGAAATGTCTGTGACACACTAAAAAATAAGCCATACATTTGCATATTTAATAATAAGCATGGTTAACAAAAGAGACAAAACACTGTTGAGATGAAATTGTTTAGCATACCTAATGCAAGGTGAATATGTTTATTTTTGTTATATTGGGTTGCTCAAGTTGTAATCACAAAAAATCTAGAAATACTCAATATAACCCTTAAGTCTTTGATTGTCATTCAACTGTGTTATGCTCTTCCATTTTTGTTTCTTCTTTAAAGTTCTTACACTAGGGAGACTATATGATATTTACACATATAGGTCTGGTTTATTTCACTTATGAGTATAAGTTCAATGTACATCCATCTATATATGAAGTCGTCAAGTTTATCATTCTTTATAGCTGAGTAATATTCCATTTTATGAAAATACCACATCTTTTCCAGCCATTCTTCAAAAGATGGGCATTTTGGTTGTTTCCAAGATTTTGGCTATGACTTATTAAGTAACTGGAAGTAGAAAAGAGAGGAAGCATAGCAGGAACAAAGCCATGCACTTATGTACACAGGATGAATCAGATGTTGGTCCTAAGAGCCTTTAAAAGATTTTTCATGCTTGGGATGCCTGTCATTCTGGTCTTTTATATGTGTAACCAAAAAAAAGTGTGTTGATTGTGAGTAGGCTTAAATCAACAACCTCCAACATTGCCAGTTTCACCAGTAACCCAATGCAAATAAGGAACAATGGACTGTGTCTACAGCTACTTCCTCTCAACTCAAAGGGAAGAAATTTTTTTCTTCTTTTTTCTTTTCTTTTTCTTTTATTGTTTTTTCTTTTTTCTTTCCTTACCAATATCGATCAGAAAATTCTTCATGTATACACCTTATGCTCTGTATAACTATTATGGAGACAACACTATGCAATGTGTCAATTATTGAGAACGTACTACTAACTTGTTTTGAAACTCTTATTATTTCTTACTAAAAATTATAAAATAAAATAAAAAATAAACAATAGTCAGTCGAGATGGAACTATCACAGGCCTAAGTATAGAACTCATGGTGGAATCTTTTGGTGGAACATGCAGACGTGGAAACGAAGAAGTGGAAAGAAAACTGTATCATATCTAATTTAATTGGAATTATTAATGCCAGTCCAAACACCTTAGCATTTGCTGATCAGTAACATAGAAGACCACGGGCTGGGGAGACAGCTCAGTAGAATAAACACTTGCCTGAGCTCAATCCCCGGTTCCACCAAAAAAGAAGTAACACAGAAGACCAGAGACTTTGAGTTGAGCAGAACTTGCTGGCTTTTCCATTATTGCAACTGACAAGCATTGCTTAGATTGCTTAGGCTTTCTCAGTCTCAGTAGCCATTTCTGCTGAGTGATAATGAGTGTGCATTTTTCATCAGTCAGTGAAATTAAATAAAGTCATGAATGAAAAGAGCTGCACATAGGTCTTAGTTTAGAGCAGATGAAATAAAATGTGGTGACCTCAGGATCATTTGCTTCACGTAGCATCTGTTAGAAACTTTATGGAATAATAATTAAGAGCATGCACTTTGTAGTCATCTTCCTTGGGTCCAAATATCACCTTCATATTTTTGTTTCGATAGAATAATTGTAAAATTATTTAATCTCTGTATATATATATATATATATATATATATATATATGTAAAATAGAAAAGATAATATTTTTATCTTATACCACTCTCTGAGTATTTAATTGGGACTTGAGAAAGAACACTTCATAGATGGTTATAAATTTGGAGTAAATGTTAAATGCTGCCATACCAATAGTATATTTGAAAAGAGTACCAAGTTTTTTCCCAAATCTTTCCATATGCAGATGATATAAATCATGGTGTTCTGTACAGATCAGTAAACAAATATGCAGAAGAAATAGTCTGCGATTTTGCATCTGCTATTTAAGAACTTTAATATGTTTCTGTCACTTCCCATTCTGGGCCTCTTTCCTTAGATGAAAAATGAAAACTTTGGAGCCATCAGGTCTCTAACAGCTCCAATTATAAAAAACTTTAGAAGACTTCATAGCACGGTAATTAATATGTATCCAATTATAAAGCTCTCAGTGAAACAAGAGAAAGAATAAGAAAAATAATATACATTTGTAGTGTCCATTTTGCTGCAGAAAGTATTGTAAGCATTTTTCATATACAATGTCTATATAATTCACACAAGACATTATTGAAGATTATCAGTCTTGTTTTAAGAATTAAAATGACATTAATAATTTACCTGAAACAAATATGTAGTAATAAAAAGTGCACAATACTGCATTTGTTCCTTCAAAATCCAAAGATTGTGTCATGTTATCTTCTAGCTTGAATACACGTTATTATTCTGAGAAACACGGTAATGATTTAAGCATGTACATAGTCTCCTGTTGCTATAATACATTGCCACAAAAGTCATGATTTCACACAATACAAATTGATTGTTGTGAAACTTCAAAGTTCTGAGGTTTGCAATCGCCCAACATGGGTCTCCTTGGCCCATAGCAATAGGCAGAGCTCCATTGCTTTCTGGAGTGGGGAGCTGCTACCTTGTCTCAGGCAGCATTAGCCTACAAGCTTCCTGCATACCTTGTCCTTTCTTCTATCTTCAAAACCAGCTTCACTGCCGGCCAGAGCACGCTTACATAGTCACATTTGCTTCTAAGCACTGCAGCCATTGGGAATACTTTGATTTTATGGATCTGTAAACTTGGATTTGACCACCCAGATACTCCAAGATAATCTCTCCCTTCTCAGCTTTTTCGCTAATCATATCTACAAAGCCACTCTCATGTCATGTACCATATTAGCACATTCTACCATATAAACAAACAAACTCCAGAAAAGATTAACTTCTAGGGGAAAGGAGTTATCTATAGGAGCCGGGAGGTAGAGAAGGAAAAGAAACTGACCATTAAAGTTAGAGAACATTTTAGAAATGTGTTCTCTGTATTCTGACAGGAGTGGTACTTACATGCATAGGCCAAATAAATACATAGAACTGTGTGCCGTGTAACTTTTATTATGTTCAAGTTTAAACATACTTTAAAATTAAAAATAGGTTAAATATGAAAATTCATAGTTACTTACAGTAACTCATCACATGATAGAAGAGACACTAGAAATAAAAGGAATCGCTGCAGTGCACTGAGAGTAAAAAAATTGATTCACTACAAGATAGAACAATCTTTTTTTTTTTTTTTTTTTTTGCCTTTTTTAGACAGGGTCTCATTATGCAGTTCAGGCTGGCCTTGAGCTCACTTTTGTAGCCCAGGCTGGTCTCGAACTCGCAACGATCCTCCTGCCTCAGCCTCCCGAGTGCTGGGATTATAGGCGTGCGCCACCACGCCCGGCTGAACAATCTTTGATATTATCTAGTTAAAATAAATACATACACATGAAGAAAACCTGTGTGCACATCTGAGAGAGAGGTGTATATTGTGCTCATAAAGATGAGTGTGGAAGCTTTAGAGTGGCATTACTACTAACAACTGCAAAATAGGAAAAGACTAAATGCACATCGATATCATTGTGAAGTTCTTCGGAATACAATGGCATGTAATGATGACAATAGCTATTTGATATTTGCAGGAACAAATGTGCACAATGTTTAGCAAACAAAATACTATGTTAAAAGTTGTACTGTCTAAAGATGAGTACAAGAAGCTTTTGCCTGCCTTCTACTTACTACCAGCTTCTATTTGGGCAAGTCTTCAATAATGAGTTGCTATTTTACAGTTTTCATTCTACTAAATACTGTTGACCTCATTTTATCCCTTTAACATATTATTTCATGGCTTATTTATATCCTAGCACTTTTTCATTTCATTGTACAAGAATAATGCAATTCAAATTTGATACTTTACACGTATCTGCACATGCAAAGTACCCATTAATGAATGGGCTTATTATATGTTAATTATGTAATCAGTTTAAATATTTATGCACACATGCTTCACAAAAAGTAAATGGACAGGTGAAGCTGTTTTATTTATATTTGGAAATTTTTTCTGAAAGTACTAAAATGTAATATTAAAAACTATCAATTAATTCATTTACTAGTGAATTTACTAGTGAATTTAATTTGGATAGTGATAAGGACCTGTGAACTTGTATAATCAGCAAGATTGTCAGAGCTGTAACAAAGTTCAATACTCCACAATATTGAATATGCATTTTACAGAAGATCCATTGGTAGTTGGTACTATAAATAGAAAAACAGGTTTCTCAAAATTCTCATGCCCTAAATTTTGGAAACAACCAAAATTTCCATCATCTAAAGAATGGTTGAAAAAGATGTTATATTTTCATAAAATGGAATAATACTCAGCTATAAAGAATGGTAAACTAGAAAACATATATAAGTGGATGTGTCTCGAATATATACTCATAAGAGAAATAAACAAGATCTACATATGCAAATATCATATAGTCTCCCTAGTGTAAGAACTCAAAAGAAGAAGATAATTAATTAATTAATTAATTAATTAATTAATTTTGGAGGAGACCAGGAATCAAGCTCAGGACCTTGCATTTTCTGCATGCTCAACCGCTATAAATTTTTTTTGGAAGAGTGACTTAAATACAAAATGCATTTGGAAGAGTTAAAAAAAATTAAGGTTTATTAAAAGTGTTCATGTTTAATTATCTGACCAATCTTACATATCTATATATTAATCTAAACAGATTTGATGATGAAAATATGTAATACAACCACTGTTAAATTTGTGTTCTTGTTTTGAATTTGTGTACTATATGTACTCTTGTTTGTTACACTTTTTCTATCTTTGTTTCTGCTATTCTTACTCTTTAAAATAAAATTTTAAATAAAATCCTCACGGCCTAAGTCAGGAGAAACTAAATTTGTTACTTCACACAGCAGAACAATTTCACAGTCATGATTAAACTAAAACATTTTAGGTCCACAGCAAGCACAACTGTCTGTACATAAAGGATGCAAGAAGATCAGCATTTGGGAAGATACTACGAATCAATATGAGCACTCCTCCTGCCTATGCTGGCTTCCAAAATGAAGAGGAGAAGCATCAATCAAGAAATGTCCATCAGCATATTCTACAAATGGACTTCTCCTGCACCCTATGGGTCATGATTCTCTCTGGATCTACAGGGTAGATATCGAGGAAATAGCAGTAGATCAGTCCCACAAGTGACACGTGGCCACTAGTAAGCATCGTGGACACTGTTCCTGTACCCGACATACCAGAACTTTGTACATTAACCTATCTGCAAAGTGTTAGAAGTTCTGGTCATATATTTGCAATTCCTGTATTTATGCTATGTTTTATTCTTAGTAATTCTTTACTAGCATGGAAACTTTTTCTTAGTTGATATCTTTGTACATATTCACTTATTCAAATATCATGTGAGTACTCTAAATTGGTTGTAGATTTATACACATGATACACAACATTCTGGCCTCTAAGTTGGAATCATGATTTAATTTGAATTTTGGAATACTGTTTTGATATATTTAATTTAATTAATTAATATTTAATTAATTTTCTGAATGTTGCTTGATTATACTTTTTGTTTTATGATTCATATTGTATCTCTGAATTATAATCTACTTATAAGAAAAGAAAGAAAACAGAAATGGGAGTGGCCCCTGTGCACCCTGAGAGTCATGGCCAGTAAAAAAAAGCAGCTCTCCCAGGACTTTGATTTTTGTTCATGTACAATAGCCTCTTGCTGTTTTGCAGCTCAACTTTCATGGATTCCCATTTTGCGGGCTTTCAAAAATATTACACTAATCTACATTGTTTATCATGGATTTTTCATTATATCATTGAATTCTGCAGTACTGTAGAGTATATATTGTTAAGATTGCATAGTTTTATGAGCTTAGAAAATGGTTGAGAGCATTAGAAGGTTTTCAGAAGTGTGGAAAAAGTTTGTAAGAGTGTGAGAAGGGATTATAAAACCTACAAATTATACAAATACTGAAGGCCACATGTCGCTACTTTGTTGAGTCTTATTGTGGGGGTGTCTGAATTTTAACCTCTTGGATAAGTCAGGGTCCACTGTAAGCCCCTTTAAATAGGTAAACTTAACACTGTATGATGACAGGTTTCCATGTTTGCAATAATAGGAAATTTGAAATAATAGGAAATTAATATAGGTGTTAATGTAAGCAAAGGGCTACAGTGCAGCTCGGTGGTACTGTACTTGCTTGCCATGCACGAGATGACATGGCTGGTCTCTAGGGCTACAACAAAAAGGAAGGATGATTACTCTTGCCACTAATTACTGAGACATAATGTAAAAATTTAACTAGTGTTGATTATTTTACACAATGGCAAATGCTAAAAAACTGACTTTTAGCATTGCTAAGGAGGATATAATGTAGGCTCTTTCCAATACTCTTGGTGCATATATAAATTGTTTAGACAATTTTGGAAGGCAGTTTAGTGCAATGCATAATATTTTAAAATTCAGATACTGAACCGCCAGAATTTCAAGATGTAATTCTCTTTTAGAAATCTAAGATTGTCACACAAATATCATCTTGCAGAAGGTGATCAACATATTTTCTTAAAGATGAATAAAGTGAAACAACCTAAAGTAAATTTTATAAGTAAAAGTGATTATATTAAATAAAAGTTTGCAATCACTAACAAGAATAAAATATTAATATATTCTACCAAATCATCCTGAAGCATATATTTAGGAAAAGAAAAATTATTCTCATATATATAAACAACATAGTAAATTTAAATGTATAATTATGTAAACTTATGATTACTAACACATAGTAAAATAGTTTAAAGCATAGAAATTAAGCCTAATATTAGTTTTCTCTAGGAAGAAAATTAAAAGAAGATAGGTAATTATGTTTGTATACATATACATGCTAATATACTTACTTGAATGCAAACTTTATGCATATGTACTTTTTAATACGAAGAAAATCTTTCAGAAGAAGATTAAGATCTGGAAGATGGCCCAACATTCTAAGCACTGGCCTTAGAATGCAAGTTCAAGGACTCAAGCTTGTTCCCACTACTGAGTGCTGTGTAGATGTGTCTCAGCATGGTGGCATAAACCTATGATCTCAGCGCTGTGGAGACTAAGACAGAAGGATCACTGTAAGTCTGAACTACATACTGAGACCTAGTAACAAATTTTAAGAAGAAAATTATATATTATTTATGGCAAACTGCTAGAAATTTTAAAGATTGAATTTTAAGATTCAGGTTGTGACAAAAAAATACCAAGGAGAAGGAAAGGCTACCAAATGGTATCTAAACTGAAACAAATGGTTTCTAAACTGAAAATGAAATACTCAGATGACACATTCAGTCTTTTCAACTGAAAGGTTAGTACATAAAGGGAAGCCATACATCACACTGGTCTTGGTACTGGTGTTAACTTTATAAATATGCCACCATCAAAAATTATATTCTTCATGGTGCCAAATACAATAAGTAACATGACACTTGGTTCTGTGGAGAATGCTAGTGTATCCTTTTAAACATTTTATTATATATATGTATATATATATACATATATATATATATGTGTGTGTGTGTGTGTGTGTGTGTGTGTGTGTGTGTGATATATATATGTGTAAAGCGCAGTAAGTCAAGAAGCATCTAGAGTTTATGAAACTACCCCAGCCTAAGAAGGAAAGATCTAATGATGTGTATACCATTTTACCAATCAGGATAAAGAAGTGGCTCAAATATGTAGCAAAATTTTACTTTATAGATGAAGAATTTTACTAGAATTTCAAACATGAAACTTTCTTTCAATGAACATTAATGTTGAACTAGAAATCAGATGTTGATATTATAGACTGCTAAGTTAGTTACAAAGAGTCTATGCAAATAGGGCAGGCTGTTAAAGAGAGCCAGTGCAGAATAGAACACATTACAACTGTAAGGGAGCCTGACTCTTGAAGTCCAAACCTCAAGACTAGAGTTGGAATGACTACGTGTACACCCTCTGTTGTGAGATTTTTGAGCATCCCCAAGTCTTTCCACCTTCTCCCATGCTCTCAAGCAACAAATATAGGTTTGCACAATAGTCACATCATCATAATGCAATTGGACTTGGATACCAACCCAGGCCCCTGACCCAGTGAGTTGATCTGATGGAACATTAACTGGGGGATTTTGTCCCCTGTTAACCCTCTCTTGAATATCTGCTTCATCTTTCCACCACGCTCTAAATTGCAAATATTGGCTTGGCTCTAAAATTGTACAGCACAAAACTTCCCAATCATGAGGAATTCATCCATGTTCATTTGATAATCCTTGTATTAATCCAATCACATAGGTTGGATACATACCATAGGCTTCAACAGCCTGCTTTAAATCTTTACTAACTTTGAATGCCAGAGTTTTGTGTTCCCACTGTACATAGCCCTGGGGAAATTGAGCATTTGGTGGGTGTTTCTGAATCACAGCAGGATAAATACCCAATGAGGCAGAATAAGCTTCAGGGTATCGCTGTTGTCTCCCTTTCATAAGAGCCTGAGATATCACACTTCTATAAACTTTTTTGGGAGCTTCCTTTCTTTCGACATATGGAGAAGCAGAAGGGTTAAAAGATGGCAGTAGGGGCTCAATTTTTGTGAACTGAGATGGAGGAACTACAGAGGTAGAGAGCTCCATTTTTTCAGTCAATTTAGAAATCAGTTGTGATAATTGCTTGACCTTAGCTCAAAGCTCACATACTTCATTCTTAGTTTCCTTTTGTCTTACATACTCCAATTCCACATATTCTGAGGTGGTTTGGAATGCCATAAATCTCCTTTTAGGACTTAGTTTGTTAGATTCACCCCCACTACAAGGCATTGAGAAATTTAAAGAACTGACACTCTTGGTATGCCGGGGAGCACCTTCATGCAGGGAGTCTTGAAGGGGTGCAACCATATCGTAATTATGCACCACAGAGGCCCCTCACTCTCTTTTTGTTCTTCTTGTTATGCTAGCATCTACACTTGAGAGTGAGGGAGTCAGTGGTCTTAAAAAGGTCTCATGTGCAGATTTATATTTGTGTGGAGGCTGCTCTTGAGGTTTAACAGTGTCAGCATCTGAAGCTGACCTGTTTAAACATTTCTTAGGCTCTTCTGAGTCTGCTTGCCATAGTTCCAAAGCTAAGGAAATTAAACTACAAAGAGACCGTACAGGAAGAGAAATTGTTTGGCAAGCCTCCAGGGAGAGCAATGATTGTTATTCAGAATAGGCACCAATCACCTGAGTTGGGGATCAGGAAGAGTCCCTGACCTGTTCTTCCCAAGAAAAGCCCCATTCAGTCCCTACACACTTGCTAAGTGACTTTTCTTCATCATGGCATCATTATTACCTAAGTGACTAGATTTGTAATCTTATTAGTTGACAATAGTTTCGTCTACTCTATATCCACCTCATGACTTTGCTCTATTACCCTCCTATGAGGAGTGAGCTCCCCAACAAACCACTTTCTGTAGCCTCTCCTGTCTCTCTTAGCTATCTTTCCCTCAATAATTATTTCTGCTCTTAACATTGTTTCTCTTTTGATTTTAGAGAGCATGAACTCAGCATGCCAGACATCTAGCAGGTTGGAAGTTATAATATTTCTCTAACATTATCTGGATTATTTTGAGTTGGTATAGCACTTCTGGATAAATATCACAGAACCCAGTGGTACAGGAACTAGAAGTGATCTTAGAGAACATTCTATTGAACAGTGGTATTAAACAGGGTATTCTGGAGGTTAGTTTGGAAAATTAGATTAGTGTTGATGTTGACACATATGGAAAGATTCCTTTCCAAGGACATTAGAAGTGAGAGGACATGTGTTATGCTGTACAAAAATGGATTTATATCACTTTATCGAAGTCACCACCAATTTCTGTATGTTTCCTTCCTTCCTAGTCACATGGGCTTCTCTATCCTAGGGAACAAATTTGCAACAAACTGTTGTGCAAAAATAATTGCTCTTTAATCTCAAAGTTCAATGAAGCAGAAGATTGCATGGCAGAGATGTTCACAGGCACAGAGCGGCAGTGGTTATGCGGAGGACCTTGTCATATATAGCAGTAGCAGCAGAGCATCACCTACTGTAGTGCAGAGGACCCCCAAGCTGCACAGTGAGTAGAAAGGAGCCCCCTTCTCTGCCTCAATGCCATGCAAGTTCCTTCCAAGCATCCTATGAGAAAAGTGCTAGCTGTGCAGTATAACCAGAAAGTCTGCATTCACAGAAATGCATGACTTCCCAGAGTCCAGTTAGAGAGAGAGAGAGGAAAAAAAATAGGGTGCAATCTTATTCTGAACAACTGAGTGGCAAGTAGAATTGGAGAAAAAGTTGATTTAGCAACACAAATCCTAACAATGAGGCTAGCTCAATTTTAACTTTAATTTCAGTAATATGTAATTCTTTCTTTTTTTCTAAACATTCCCAAATGTCACAAAAGCATAACATAGTGCTTTATGTTATATGGCATAAAGCTGTAACATGATGTGGTGAAAGCTATAAATACTACCCCCTTTCCTCTTGGGATGAGTGAAAGACTTCCCTCATCAGCTACTGAGAGCAGAGCACAACACACCACTCAGATGACTGCCTCTTATGGGAATTGCTCCAGCTAAAACCTCACCTTGCACAGGGCTATGGGAAGTTTGCATTTAATATGGTTCATGTCAGGGTTCCACAGTTTCAGACCTTTTCCTTACTTTGGGGATCCAAGTTCCCCGTGGGTTGTGCTGACACTTTTCCAACAATGCAACACTCTCAACTGCTGCCCCTGTGTAAGTCTCCATCTTCTCCCTCCCTTTGACAGCTCCTGAACTCAGGCAAGTTCCCATGTGGACAGCCTACTATGTCAGTGTGTATCTCAGGATTTTCACAAATGTTTATACTGCAGACAAAGAAACATAAGTAATCTGCAAACAACAAAGAACTGTTTGTTTTAACAAATGATTTCAATGAGCTTTTAGAATACAAAATCAGCACACAATAATTACATCTGTGTTCTAAGCATTCAGGGAGGCTATGGCAGGAGGACCACAAGTGTGAGTACTGCCTGAGAAATTAAATGAGATCCTGTTAAAAAAAGAAAAGAAAGGAAGAAAGAAAGAAAGAAGTCTGGCGAAGTTCAGTGCAAAGGTGCTTGATTCAATTCTAGCACTGCAATGAACAAACAAATGAAATTGTATTTCTATACTAGCAACAAACCTGGAAATGAAATTTTAAAATCATATTTACAATAACACTAAAAATTAATAAATTACTTAAGACTGTATTAGACAAGTGAAGACACACACTAAAAATACAAAATATTGTTCCTACAAATGAAAGCTACAAAAAATGGAAAGATACCCCTTGTTCACACATTAGAAGACTGAAAATGACACTAGTATCAAAATTTGTCTATAGTTCTATGTAATATCTATCAAAATTTCACCTGGCTATTTTTAAAGAAATCAAAAATCTAGGCCTAAAATTCATATGGAGTGCAAGTGACATAAAGCATTCAAAAAAATCTTGAGCTATGAAAATAAAGTTAAAGAATTCTCACATTCCAATTTCAAAGCTGGAGCTGTTCAGGAAATCTTGCAGTGAAGTAAGGTTAAGCAGATAGTCTACAGCATAGAAATGACAGCCCGGAAATAACTGCACATAACTCTGCTGACCTGCAGCAGGACCAAGTCCACTGAACATGGGAAAGGATAGTTCTTTCATCAAGTGGTACTGAGAGGACTGTATACTCACATGCAAAAGAATGAAGCAGATAGGTACTTCAGACTTGATGTAAAATATTCTCAAAGTAGTCAAAAGCTAATGCATAAGAGCTAAACTATAAAACTCACAAAGTATCATGTAAATATTCATTTAACTTGGATTAGGCAATAGATTCTTATGCTACAAATTGAAAGGGGGAAATATTGGAATTCATGAAATTCAAAAGCTTTTATGAATCAAAGTCCACTGTAAAGGCATTGAAAAAATACTCCACAGAATGAGAGAAAACATATAGAAATCTTCTACCTTCTAGAGTCTAAACTGTACATTAAACACTTAAAATTTAAAGATATGCATTCAAATGAAAAAATAGGCAAATAATTTGAGCAGGCATTTCTACAAAGAAGATATATAAAGAACAAATAGTTCTGAAAAGATTCTTGACATTAGTAATCATTAGATAAATGGAATTCAACGTAACAAAAAATAATTTTATATCCATGATAGAAGATATGTTTTTATTATTTCTGTTCTGAAAAAAAGTAAAAAAGTAATTCATAAAAACATAGGAGAAAGGCCGGCGGTATAGCTCAGCAGACTAAGCACTTGCTTAGGGAAGTGCAGTGTCCATGGTTCAGTTCTTCGCCCCATCTGCCACGCCAGCCCCACTCTGGAGCGCGCTGAGCCAGCAGCAATGGAGCTCAGGCAAGGGGGCACTGGACTGTAATCTCAGCACTTGGGAAGCAGGAAACAGGAGGATCTCTATGAGTCTGAGCTGCATAGTGAGACCCTGTACAAAAAAAAAGGGGGGGAGAGAATAATAGTAGTTAACACATCATGTATTACTGTCTTCAAAGTAGCTACTCAAAGTGAGAAATGTGAGCATAAAGGCTTTCCAGACAATTACATTTTTTTGAAGAAAGAGTAAATTTGGAGAAGTGATATGGATAAATTGAGTTCTTATAATTGATAGTGAAATCCAAAATGATGTCATGTTGTGCATGACACATTGTCGGATTCTCAAAAATTTTTAAACCCTTCTCTAACAGAAAACCATATACAGCCTCCATTTGTGTGTTATGTCCAGAGCAGGCAAATTAATTAAGACAAGAAGTAGTTCAATAGATGGAGTTAGGAATGGTGGCTAATGGATACAGGGGTTATTCCTGTGTGGTGGAAGTATTGTGGACTTTTGTTGTTGCTTTTATATATATATATATATATATTTTTTTTTTTTTTTTTTGAGAGGGGGATACAGGATCTACAGGGTGTTCAGGGTCTCGCTGCTAGATCATACTCATAGTGATCTGCCTGTCTGTAGCCTCTCAAGAGCTGAGATTACAGGTGTATGCCACCATGCCCAGTCTTAATTGCTGTTTCAGCTTGCTCTGGGGCGCAGGACTAGCACAGCAGGCTTCTGTGCCTGCTTGCAGGCACTTTAATCCTCTGAGTTATTTGATCAGCCCAAATAACTTTTAAAGTTTTAAGAGGGTTTTTTTCTGTTTTGTTTTGTTTTTGTGGTACCAGAGATTGAACTCAGGACCTCGTGCTTGCCAGGTAAGCACTATTTTCTCTGAATTATCTCCCTAGCTATATTCTTCTGGGCTTCAATAGCTGTGATGTTTGGATAACTTTGTGTATATACTAAAAACAACTAAATTAAAGGTTTTTTTTTTTTTTTTTTTTTTTTTTAAGTGATGAATTGGGGCTGGTGAAATAGCTCAGTAGACAAAGCATCTGCTTAGACAAGCTCAGGGACCAGGTTTCAATCTCTGTTAATGAGTGCTCTGCCGGCCCCACCCCTGAATGCACTGAGCTGACCACCAAGTCCAGACATGGTGGTGTATGCCTGTAATCCCAGCGCTGAAAAGAATGAAAACAAGGGGATCATTATGAGTCGAAGCTTCAGAGTTAAACCCTGTAGCAAATACATAAAAAATAAATAAAGTGAAGTAAATTTTACATAAATTATATTTCTGTTGAGAAAAGAACCTGAAATAGTCTTTACAAAATGGAAATAACATAGTATATGGATCTCGGTGACATCAATTTTCTTTGAATTGTGGTAAATTTGTCAGAGTTTTGTGATTAGTCTATTTTTGCAGGCTAATGGGTTAGTAATTTTCAGTCTACTTCAAACCAATCAAATAAAAACAGGTCCTACTTAATGGAATAAGATCCAATAAAATTTAATCTTTACTTTTGTTCCTTACGTAACTTAGAATCTTGTCAGCAAGCCACAATAGTATTCATTAGTAACTATTCCCTGAAAGCTAGTGAAGATTAATACAGTTTTAATAAAGGTGGGCTATGGAGGAAAATAATATTGTGCCCACTTAAACAATAAGGACATTTGGCTCATGTGGCTGACTTGCTACACTTGTAAAGTAAAATCCAGTGAAAGCCAATGTGAGGGTTCGAATGGACATATTTTGAATCTAAGCACATCTTCCTCTTTCTTCCCAATACTTTTCAGCTGACCCATATCAGTAAGTATGAAATATGAGTATGCGAGTCAGGGTCCCGTTAAGGCCACACTGTCAGCAGAGGTTAGCTACTTTTCATATCTGTAAAATATACAGACCGACAAGTGTAGCACAGCCAACATCTCCTGACATGACAAGGAAAGTGTACGTCTTCATTTTGCAACTAACTTGTCACTGCAAGCAAGGGACAGCGACCCTTCTGAGGACAAACCTATCACACAAAGGCATCTTCACAAGGAAGAGCCTTTGCAGCAGCGTCTCAGAGGAGCAGCCTACCCTTCCATCATCCTGCACATCAGCATGGAGCTTTGGGCCTGGGAAGCTTCAAATAGTAGACTTGATAGCCATTATTCTGTGACTTGTGATGCTTTTCTCAAAGAAAAATACATGCTCATTAGTAAATACTTAAGTCTAGACAGATTAGATGATTTAGTTGAATAATTCTGAAAGTATTGTCTTTGGTTAATGATCACTTATTGTACTACGTCAAAGCCCATAGATTAGATGGAAAATGGTGCATGAAAAGTTACCTTCACTTTTCGCTATGTTAAGGCCAGAAGTGGGTATAGCCATAGAGATTTTTGTCTACTAAAATACTTTTTCCCCATCGCTGGACATTTAAAATGGTACTTCTGTAGGAATTAGGAAGATTTTTTCCTGGCATTTTCTTAAAGATTCTTAGCAGCTGCACAAGGGGATGCAGAGAATTTCACCTCAAGAGACTTTGCCTCACAATGTGTTTCATCTCTGCAATCAAAAGCCGCTTCCTCTCCATTCAATATCCATTATGCTACATGTGTGTTCCCATATATAATGCTTTGCTAGCCTAGGTCTTCTAAAAGTCTGTTTCTGCAGTCGTTTGCTGTTCTTGCATATTTTTTTTCTTTATTTGGCCTCCCCATCCCTACAAAATTCTGTTTACCTTGTTTCCCTTTGCAACTTTTGAATTCTAGAAAATTGCAACATGGTGGCTTTACTGTACTTAATAAGTATAACACAAGTGTGTTTTAGAAAAAGAAAGTTAACTGTATCTTTTTACCAGGTAAGAGGTGACCAGAGAAGTTAATGAAAGAAGGAGGGAAAAATGGCTCCTCAAGTGATGTACTTGAATTCTTAATAGCTTTCCTTATGTTACTACATAGGCAGCTACCAGAAAGTAAATAGCTACAGGGAAAGAGACAGCAGAACTGAATGAAAAGCTAGGGAAGTAATAGGCTCAGGGGAGAGTTTCTTGGCAGCACAGAAGAGGTTCCAGAAAGTTAATATCTGAAGTGTCAGTTACTCATTCCAAAAGAAAAAGTAAAAAGGAAAGACACAAAACCCTTCACATTATTAGCCTTTATCGTACATCATTGTTTCAAAAATAAAAGTCTCAGACGTTTATGAAGACATAATTTATTTTAAATCGTTATGTGCACCATAGTTCTCACATAATAGCGTGATATGGTTAAGGTATTCAGCAAAGTTTGAGGACAGAAAGCATCTAATGTTAAATGATGCTTGGTAGTCACTGCAGGATTGGTCTAAATATGAAGTCCTAAATACCAAACGAACACACAGAAGGTTTAATAGTTTTTAAAGACTAAAAGAAAAAGCAAAACTATGAAATGACAACACCTCTTAGGTTTACAAGTCTAACAGATTGAAAAGTACAATGCATCAGTTCCTAGTTGACATTGTGAGAGGTTATATGAAAAGCTCCAAAAGGAACACCAGCCTAATCTGCATAGGATGGTGTTTGGAGGTTAGGATCTCCACCAATGAGGTCCTGAAGGTAGCGACACACTCCTTGTTGCCATGGCCACTAATGTGGGCTTCCAGACAATTGCTTGGGGATTAGATCATAGAGAAACCTGTTTATTCATATATAGCTATGACTGTGCAGGAATAATTGGTATATCACACATAGGTAAATTTTACCTTTTGCTGGTTAAAGTCCCCTCCAGTTTGTGAAACAAACATTTGGGTAATAGGTATGGTATTACGGACACCTGCAGAAGCACATTGAATGAACTTTAAATTTTAAATGATTTCTGGCTAAAATAGCTCTGGTTCCTATTTATCCTTTAAAACACCTAATAAATTAAAACAATGATGCCAAATCAGAGTAAATTTAGAAATGCTACGACTCAAATGTCATATTCAGGAAGGAATCTCCACACACACACACACACACACACACACACACAAATAAAATAAAATAAAATAAAATAAAATATTCAATCAAAAGCAGGCACATAGGGTCTGGAAGATAACTGTTGAATAAGTGCTTGCCTGGCAAGCATAAGGTCCTGAGTTTGATTCCTGGTACAAAAAAAAAAAAAAAAAAAAAAAGGCGGTTTAAATAAATAAATAGGGGAAACAAATACTTCTCTTAAGAAGTACAAATTGCCAATAAATACATGAAAATAGTTCAACATCCTTGTACATTAGAGAAATGTGAACTAAAACAACACTGACATTGTACTTTATTACAGAAAGAATAATTATCATCAAGAAATCAAATAACAGCAAATACTGTGGAGGCTTTGGGTGGAAGTGAGGGAGGACCCTTTTATATTGCTGGTAGGAACATAAACTAAAACTTAAAATTTCATTAAATCCAACTATTCCAGTAGGCATATTCCTGGAAGAGTGAAGGCGCTCATGGTTCTGTGATTAGTGCATATTGGTGTTGATAGCAACACGGCCATCTATGTTGCTGTAAATGATGGAGTACTTCTCTGCCCTAAGGAAATACAATTGAGTAGAAGATACAATGAATACATCTTCAGATAATAGTATTAAGTGAAATAAATTAGACCCACAAGCTTAAATATCACATTGCTTCTCTTATATGATAACCCTACAGTATAAATAAATCAAATAGCAAATTAAAAGATAGACAGTAGAACCTAGCAAGATAGAATTTTTGCAAAAGTAAAGAGGATCAAGACATAGAAGAAAGGGATGGGGATAAAAGAAAAATTGAACCATCTTATGTATATGTATACCAACTCTGAACACTGAAAGTAGTCATAATGTACTGTAAACATGTGGTAGTAAAACTAATTTTAAAAAAATAGAATATATGCACTGAAAGAGATCCCACCTATTTCTTCTATAACCATTTTTTTTAAAACTTGTGAAAATACATTAATAGAAGCCAGGTCAGAATTATAGGTCCACTTTATTTATTTTAATAATTGGATTATTCACTACATGTACACTCTTCTTTCAGTTGATCTTTGTACTTACCCTTTATTCTAAATATTGACACAGTACCTTCCCATGTACCTGAAGTCTGAAAATGTGTTATAACATTTTGAGATGCACCTCAAAATTCTGCTGTTATGCTGATTAGACTCAGTTTATATTTGCGTGGGTTTCTTTATATATCATTTGGTCCTATTATATCCAGATTTTTACCTATGGTAAATATGTCATAACTATTAGAAAGATTTTTCCAAAACTTGGCATCATGAACAACAATTCTTGCTTCAAAAATTAGAAATGCATATTTATTTAAACCCTATGTGATTAACATCATATTGGACATAATGGATGCTTTGGTGAGGCTAAAGTAATAAACTAGAATAAGTTTTTGGAATAGGCAAGTAAAGAATATCATAATATTGATCTTATTGAAATAAATCTGAAAACACCTTTGAAAAAAATAATACAATTAATATAAGAAGGCAACAAAGTCATTTAGCACTATGTTGATACACAAAAATAAGATGTAATTTATATACCAGTAATAATAAATTGAAATATAAAATATTACATTGTGTAGGAAGCATTTTTGAAGAAAATTTCTTGCATCAAATCTAACAAAATTGTACCAAATACCAACATTTTAGAAAAATGTAGTTGCATTGGAAAAGTTACAAAAGGCTTAAAATGAAAAACTACACCATTTAAATTTATCTTAAATGACAATAATTTCATACATGCAATTATATATCTGAGGCATCATGTCATGTTTTAATGTAACATTGTAAAATGTTTAGATCAAGTAATTTTTTCTATGTGTATATGTGTGTGTGCACGTGTGTGTGTGTGTGTGTGTGTGCGTGTGTGTGTGTGTGTGTGTGTGTGTGTGTGTGTGCCAGGAATGTGAACTACTGTGGGCTTAACAGGCTAGAGCTTATGCTGCTGAGCTATCTCCCAGCCCCAAATCAAATAAATTAATATCACTAGTTTATTATTTTCTTACATACCGAGGACATAAAAATCTATTTTAAAAAATTGTATATATTTGGCACAGGATCTCACTACACAGCTCGGATTCATAGTGATTCTCCTTGTTTTCAGCCTCCCCAGCACTGGGATAGCAGGTGTGTACTATTCTTGGTGGCTGGTTTAGCATGGGTAGAGGCAGGGCTGGCTTGCTATGTGGTACCAGGGATAGAACCTTGATCCTGGCGCTTGTCTAATCTAGCGTTTAATCTGCTGAGCTATGTTACCAGCCCTAATAATCTCTTCATTTAAATGTTTGGAAGTATGTGAAATGTTGAGAACTGTAGCTACCACACAGTGCAATAGCTCAATAGTTCACTAAAACCTATTCTCCTGGTCTCAGGGAAAGGCATACACTTTTTAAAAACTTATTTATTTATTTATTTATTTATTTATTCATTCATTCATTCATTCATTCATATTATGGCCATCTCAGCCTGCCCTGGGGGTGGGGCTGGAACAGCATGTGGTGCCGGGGATCAAATCACGATCCCTGCTGTTGCCTAAGCAGGTGCATTAGACTGCTGACCTCTCTCCCACCTCCTAAAATGTATTTTTTGTTTGTTTGGTTGGTTTTTCTGGCAGTATTGCGGATTGAACTCAGGACCCTGCACTTGCCAGGCAGGCACTTATTCTACTGAGCTATCTCCCTGGCCCTGAAATTTATACACTTTCATCAACCCTTTCCAGTCCCAGATACTCCTGTGCTCAGCCTCTGGCTATGGCGTTACTGCTCCAACTCTGTGAGATAATTGTTAGCTTCAGTGCCTAAAGGAAGTTGTTTTTCTATATCCAGCATATTTTACTTACCATAATGTGTTCCAGCTCCTCGGAGTAGTTGCAAATAACCAAGTAACTTCCTTTTAAGAAAGAGGAACAGTATTCACACATATTCGCACCCACTTGTAGGTGAGCGCTTAAGCTGCTTGCACATTGTGACTATTGTGAATAATACTCAGGAAAAGAGGGAGTAACAGTATTTTTTTAGTTTTCATCTGTATTGCTCTGGATTTACACTGAGAAATAGGATTGCCAGGACATGTGGTAGCAATATCTTTGCTTATTTGAGAACATGGTGTACTACTTTTTGGAATAGATGTACTGATTACATTCTTCCCACTATCATATCAGGATTCGCTTTTCTCCACATTTTCAGTAATGCTTAACTTTCATGTTCTGGACAGTAGCCATTCCAAAAAATATGAGGTCATATCTCAATATGAGAAACTTCTAATTTCAAATGTTTTTTTCCCAATCAGTGGAAGGTCTTTTTACTCTTTTAATTATTACCTTCCTGTACAGAGAATTTTAGTTTCATGTAAGCTCACTTGTCTGCTTTTACTTTTGATGTGTGTGCTTTTGAGATCTTAGCCAGGAAATTACTGCCCACACCAACTAGTTTAATACAAAGTACCCTTCTGAACTGAAAATCAAAACTGAGCATTCAGAAGATATTACCTGATAAACTTTTTTTTTATTCCGCTTTATTTTTCTTTTAATATTTTAATGAGAAGCAAATAGCAATGAGGCAGTTTCAAAACAGTTTACTAGGATAGTTATAATAATTAATGCATTGTATATTATTGCCTTCATAGTATTTATTTAGAGTACAAGAGACAAGCATGATATCTTATTGAAACATTATTAGTACAAATATTTCTTCTCATTAAACTAAGATAAAGTGGCTGTATATCTATCCTAATGTGTGTGTATAAATGGCCCTTCACAAGCCAGGCATGGTGGTGCATACCTGTAATCGCAGCACTTGGGAGGCTGAGGATAGGTGTGAGTTTGAGACCAGCCTGGGCTACAAAATTGAGTGTTTTGTTTTGTTAGAGATGAATGTTATATTGTCATTCAAATATTACAGGTGCATGATTTCAGCAAAATAACCCAATATAGTCTAATAGTCCATAATAGTAGTGGGTTATCCACAGAACTGGCAATCTCAGAATTTGTTGACTTGAGCCTTTTACAGCTCAGCATATTAATATGACTTTACTTTTGATAACTTATAGTTGTTCTTTTCTGCTGGATGGTTAAGACTAAGATGAAGCAAGACCTATATAACAAAAATGTAACATTTGTATCTGACATTACTGAGCTAACAGCTTCAAATTTTCCAGAATGGAAGATATCTTAAGAAAATTAAAATTAAGTAACTTGCTGAAAACAATATGTGCAACATATATCCAAATTTTTATATAATATAGAAAATAATGAAACTAATATTTTGAAAAGAGCAAATTCAGCCCAGAGATATAGCTCAGTAGAATAAGGATTTGCCCAGCTAGTGCAAGGTCCTGAGTTCAGTCCCCAGTCCTATACAAAAAGATAGAGAGAAAGACAGAGAGAGAAAAAATTATACAAGTGTTGAGTTGAGAAAGGAAAACAAGTAAATAATAAATGTAAAAAAGGGTAATTAACCTACAATCATTAAGTAAAGAAAAAATTAAAATGACACAACACCCTCTTGACAAAAATTAAAACTTGATTGACAATATGTTGAGAAGAACCATCAATAGGGGGCTTGCCAGGTAGCTCAAGTGATTAAAGCGCATGATTTAGCAAAATCTCTCTGGCCCTGGGGAATGCAGTTTGATCCCCACCCCCACATGGAGCATGAGACCTGCCCTTAAGGCAGCCTGGGCTGAATTCCCTGCAGGGAGACTAGGGCCCAAAACCACCCAGCTAATTGAGGACCATAACATCTTTCCAGAGGGGCACAGCAGATTGATTTCCATAAACTGCAGCAGGAAGAAGCTGAGCATAGCAGCCAGACCTAAGCCAGACACACACGGATGAGTTAAAACTTGGAAGATCCAGACCTGGTAGCTGAGACACATAGCTAGACCCTGATCTATGAGAGCATCTTCTCTCTTTCTCTTTTGACAGAGAGAGGGGGAAACAGGTAACCAGGATGAACTAGTCTGTCTGTTAGACCCCAGGTACACTAAGGGGTGGCGATCAGATAGAACTCAAGGGAACTAACTTACATAGAAACTCACAATTTCATATATGCTTAGCTACCCAGACATAATGTTTGCCCTTACTGTCTACAATATAAAGCTATTGGTTACAAAAGTTTGTCAACCGCTAAATATCACTACCCATTATTAGAGTTCTGAATTGTAGTTCTATAAAAAGAAAAATAAAACTACCTTAATTATATAATCTCGCTTAGATAAGAAGTTCAGTAGACACTAAGATTAAAACTGCACCAATGCTATACACCAACGGTCAGAGGACAATGTGATACAAAATGACAAAGACAAGGAAAAAATACATCCTCAAGTCCTGAGCACACCTAGAACAAATGCAGGAGACACACTAGCATAGAAGAAATTGGGAATCACAAAGCTGAAAGCTCTGAATGAATAGTGTCTGAAGTAAACAATAAATGCAGAAAGGCATAGAAGAAATCATATCAGAAACAATCTGTAAAGTAAAAGAAGAAATAACCATAATGAAAGACTTAACAAGCACTTCTAAAGAAGAAGTTAAGGTAAAAAAAAAAAAAAAAATAGAGGAGGCTGGCAGGATGGCTCAGTGGTCTAAAGTGTCTGCTTAGGAAAGCTTAGGCGGCCATAGGGACCATGATTGGATTCCTGGCACCATAAGATGCACCAGCCCGCACTCAGGGCAGGCTGAGCCAGCCATAAAAAATAAAAATAAATTTAAAAATTAAAAATTAAAAATAGAGGAGATATATAGAAAACTGATGGAATCCTTGAGTGACCAATATATATAAGAAAAAGAACAGATGAAACAGCTTCAAAGTGCTCTACAAGACATTAAAATCTCAATCACAAACTGACAAAACTATTTGAATGCAAGTGGAGATAAAATTTCAGATCCTGAACACAATATTGCAGCTAGTGAAAATGTAAGACAAGATCTCTTAAAAACAACTAGGATGCAGGAAAATGTAATTCAAAAACTGAAAGATGATATAAAGATGAGCAATGTGAGAATATGCATCAATGATAAAGGAGATAATACAAATGATGCAAAAAGAATATGGGTAGAAGAAATAGCAGAAAACTTCCAAAGGTGGGGAAACAATCTGAAATTCAGGTAACCAAAGCAAAGAGAACTCCACATAACATCAGCCCAACTAAAAACACACCCAGACATATAATAGTCAAGATGCCAGTAAACAAGAACTAGATATAATAAAAACTGTTAGAGAAAAGAATCAGATATCATTTAAAGGAACATCCATCAGAATAATGCCATATTTCTCCCCACAAACTGTCAAGTCAAGAAAAGCATGGATCAGAGTACTTCAAGTCTTCCATGAAAACAAATTTCAGCCGACTGCTATAACATGCAAAACTCTAAAGTTTTATGGAGAAGTGAAATACTCCCATGACAAAGAACAACTAAAGCATTTTATGATGGCAAAGCCAAGCCAATACAGACTACAATAAGATATCTTAGAGAGGGGCCAAAATGACCAGAACTCCACAAATGAGAATGGAAAGAACTTACCCAACATGGAAAACAATTAAACAGAGGAACAAAAGGAGTATACAACAGTAGGTAAATAACATGTCAATTGTAAGTCAATATGTCACAATTAGAACCATCAATTCAAATAGACTCAATTCATCAATTAAGAGAAATAGACTGTAACAGTAGATTAGGAAGCAAAATCCAAAAAATATACTACATACAAGAAACACACTTAACTCATAAAGAAAATCATACAGTGAAAGTCAAAGAATGGAAAACAATATCACATGCCGTAGTACCTCATAAAAAAAGTAGGGGTAGCAATCTTGTTTGCAGCCATTCTCAACTTCAAAGCAACAATGATCAAATGAAATAAAGATGGACACTATATACTGCTCAGTGGAAAAATTTAAGAGAAAGATGTAACACATAAATATGTATACACCCAACAAAAAAGCACCCAACCATATAAAACAAATCTTAATGGACATGAAAACTCTAATATCCAATACCACAATCTTTTTTTTTTTTTTTTTTTGTCTTTTTGAGACAGGGTCTCACTATGCAGTTGAGGCTGGCCTTGAGCTCACTTTTGTAGCCCAGGCTGGTCTCGAACTTGCACTGATCCTCCTGCCTCCGCCTCCCGAGTGCTGGGATTACAGGCGTGCGCCACCACGCCCAGCTCAATACCACAATCTTAACAGGAGAACTTAACACTGCCTTATCCCAAAAAAGATAGGTCCACCAGACAAAAAATTAGCAAAGAAGTAACAGAATTGAACCAGTGCTTGAAACAAATGGACTTAGTGGATATATACAGAGTGATCCACACAACCACTTCCGAATACACATTTTTTTCAGCTGCACATGGGACATTTTCTAAAGTAGACCAGCTTAAGTATATGCAAGAAAACAGAAATTATCCCATGCATATTGTCTGGCCGCAGTGCAATGAAATTGGAAATAAGTGACAAAAGAAACCACAAAACCCCCAGAAATACATGGAAATTTAACAACATTCACTTGAGAAACTGGTGAGTTACAGATGAAATTAAACATCTAAGATGCAATGACAATTCAAGCACAACCTATCGGCATTTATGTGAAGAAATTAAAGCATTTCATAGAGGCAAATTTATACTTCTTAAACGACACATTAGAAAAATAGAGTGGGAACTAATAATTACCCCACAAATATCCACAAAAAGAAGAACAAACCAAACCTAAAGACAGAAAGCCAAAGACTAGAGCAGAAATTAACGCAAATGTGATGCAAATGAGATGAAGAAAAGACCACAAAGAATTAATGAAAAAAAGCTGGTTCTTTGAAAGATTAAATACAGTTGTTAAGTTTATAGCTAACCTCATCAAAAAGAGGAAAGAGAAAACTCAATTTCAAGCAATAAGAAATTTTAAAAAGGTG
This sequence comes from Myocastor coypus, assembly GCA_004027025.1. Lineage (NCBI taxonomy): Eukaryota > Metazoa > Chordata > Mammalia > Rodentia > Myocastoridae > Myocastor > Myocastor coypus. The sequence goes on along the minus strand of PVJA010004747.1, from coordinate 2,545 downwards.
AAATTACCACAGACCCTGTGAAAAATGAGAAGATCGGCAATAGCTGCTTTAAACGTCTTTAGTCTTGGAATGGCCTCTCAGCGGCTGGTTCAAACTTCAGCCCGGCCCTGATCTGTGATGTCTGAACTCCAGCCCAGACCTGCGCACCATCCTGACCAGGCCATGCGGTGGACTCAGGCCCAGTCCATCCCCTGACTCATCAACAGCATGAGCTCCGATTCCACCCACCTTCCTGACCAGGCATCACGAAGGCCAGGTAAGAACTCTCTCAGCCTGCATTTATGCCCCAACTCAACAACTGCCCCAACACTGATTACACCCACAGTCCTCACACAGGCTACCATCGTCCCAACCCATGGGCCCTCATGGTAGCCAGCTGCCAGAGCTCTGACTCACAGCCAGGCATGTCTGGAGGTGAGCAAGATTGGTGGATTGAGACCCAAATTTCCATAGGTGCTAATTGTATAAGTTCAGCAAAGTGCAGAGATCACTGCTATAAAAAATGATAAAGACAAGGAGCTGGATCCCATCTCAGGTCCTGAGTCCACCCAAAACAAATACAGGAGACACTACCATGGAAGAAAACGGGAATCATGCAGATAAAATTTCTGAATCAGTAGCATCTGAGGTAGACAGACAAGGGCAGAAATATATAGAGCAACTCAGATCAGAGATAATATCTGAAGTTAAAAAAAAGAAATGCATGAATTAATAGACTCTGAAGTGGAAAAACAACTGGAGAAATGTATACAGGAAACTAGAGCAGAAATAACCTCTGAAGTTAAAAGAGACATCTCTAAATTAATAGCATCTAAAGTAGCAGAACAACTATAGAAAGGTAGAGAGAAGAACAGAGCAGAAATAATCTCTGAACAAGAGAGAGAAAGAATAACTATAATGAGAGACTTCAGTACTACTAAAGAAGATATTTATTAAAAATATCAGAGGAGAATGGAAAAATCATGGATTTTCGATTGAGCGATGCAGGAAAGAAATGGATCACATGAAACAGTTTCAAAGAGATATACAAGAAAACAAAATCTCGATCACAAACTGGCTAAAATATATGAAAAAAGATGAAGATAGTCTCAGATTTTAAAGACACTATTGCAGCTGGTGAAAAGGTAAGAAAGGATCTCTTAAAAACAACTAGGATGCAGGAAAATATAATTTAAAAACTGAAAGATGATGTAAAGATGAGCAATGTGAGAATATGCATCAATGATAAAGAAGTCAATACAAATGACACAAAAGCAATATGGGCAGAAGTAATAGCACAAAACTTCCCAAATATGAGAAGACAATTTAAGATTCAAGTGACTGAAGCATGCAGAACCACAAATAACATCAACCTGACTTAAAACACACTCAGACATATAATAGTCAAGATATGAGAAATTCAACAGAACAATAACATAATAAAAGCTGCTAGAGAAAAGAAACCCATCAGAATAACAGCAGATTTCTCTTCATAAACCATGAAGTCAAGAAGAGCATGAAACACAGCACTTCAAGTCCTCCATGAAAACAAATTTCAGCCCAGACTGCTATACTCGGCAAAACTCTCTTTCTAGTATGAGGGAGAAACAAAATACTTCCATGATAAGGAACAACTGAAGAATTTCGTGACGTCAAAGCCAACACTACACAGTATAATAAAAAATATTTTAGAGAGGGATCAAAACAACTCAAACACCAAGAAATGAGAACAGAAATATCCTACCAAATGCGGTACTTAATTAAACATAGGAGAAGAAGGGGTAAACAGTAGTAAGTAAAACTCATATTAATGATAAATAAATACATTTCAATTAAAACCATCAATTTAAATGGACTCAATGTAATCCCAGCACTTGGGAGGCTGAGGCAGATGGATCAGTGTGAGTTCGAGACCAGCCTGGGCTACAAAAGTGAGTTCAAGGCCAGCCTGAACTTCATAGTGAGACCCTGTCTCAAAAAGACATAAATAAATAAATAAATAAATAAATAAATGGACTCAATACTCCAATTAAAAGAAATAGACTGGTAGAGTGGATAAGGAAGCAAAATACAACAATATGCTATATACAAGAAATGTACTTAACTCATAAAGAAACTCATAGGCTAAAAGTTAAAGGATGGAAAACAATACTACATGCTCCAGCACCTCAAAAAAATCAGGAGTATTAATCCTGCTTGCAGACAGTTTAAACTTCAAACTAAGATGGATCAAATGGAACAAAGAAGGCCACTATATACTGGATAGGGGAAAAATTCAAGACCAAGAGGTAACACTCATATATATGTATGCACCCAACACTCAAGCAGCAAGTTATATAAGTCAAAACTTAATGGACATGAAAAATTTAATATCCAATACCACAATCTTAATGGGAGACCTTAAGAATACTTATCCAAAAAAGGTAGGTCGAGCAGAAAAAAAATTAGCAAAGAAGTAGCAGAACTGAACCAGAACTTGACAAAACTGGCATTAGTGGACATACACTGAGTGTTCCACCCAACCACTTCAAAATACACATTTTTTTCTGCTGCACATGGGACGTTT